>PNEQ01009944.1:39659-79471 GCA_003012365.1 Medauroidea extradentata | reverse complement strand
AAAGATTTTTGCAGCACTTTGTTTCAGTGCCTTACGTGCGCACCTGCATCTCGGCTTTGTAGTCAGTGATTGGATGCCGTAACACCCAGCGTGTAGAGGTTAAACCCGCAAATCACAGACGTGATGTGTGGCAGTTATCCGTATACTGATTGGCACAGTCAAATGAATAACGACTCTGCACAAAAACACTTTGTCAATAGCCATGAAGTTGAACTGCAGGTGTGCACGTAAGGCACTGAAACAAAGTGGGGCAAAAATCTTTTCGCGAAAACTACCGGGCCCTAGCCATACGATATGTTTTAAATCATAGAATCATACTTTTAGGTGAGTTTTCCTTTTAATAAACAAAGATATTGGGGCTAACTTTGGTAGTTCCACACAAATGGAACATTCGTAACTGGCTACAATACTGTTTGTAAGCCAGCGAGAATACTCTATTTTTTCCCCTCCTCGGCACTTGGACATCTGCAGCTGTGATTCATACTGGGGCACCGAGCCACGTAACGCAACGGCCGTCCTGATTTCCGTTTTCCATTGTTTCCCGAAATCGCTCCATGCCACGGTCGTAGAAAAACAGGTCTGGACACTCTCCTACCTACCATTGTATATTGCCTGACCCCCTTGTTGTTTGGCTGTAGTTCGCCAAGTTACCGAGAATGTTCTGCATCTTTGGCGCTGCGGACAGGGCGGTCGGGTTCAAACTCCACCCATTTTTTTTCCATTGTTAACATTATAAAGTAAATAAAGACTACTGGAGACGTGCTTTAAAATTGTGAGCGAAGGAAGTATTTCATAAATTGATAAAAAATACGTTTTGATGAATTGTTTACCTTGGTGGGAGGGAAGTAGGTGGAGTTTGAATCCGACCGCCCGGATTGCAGCGCCAAAAATGTATAGCATTATCGGTAACTTGGTGAACTACAGCCAAACAACAAGAGGGTCAAGTTTCCAGGCGAGTGTCCAGACCTGTTCTTCTACGGCCGTGGTACAGGCGAATGCTGGGATGGATCCTTAACATAAGGCGTATTTAGTGGTAAAATTGTTAGCAGATTCTGTGAACGGAGCGTTTTTATTGCTCCTGTTTACAGCAGTGTTTGCAAACAAGCTGCAAACAGTTTGAAGGTGTTTGCACGTTTCAGGCAACCGAGGAAGGATGCAGGTTACATGGTTTGTTCACAGGGTGTTTACCTTTACCATTATTTCTTGTTTTATCTCGAAAAAATCTGAAATCAAAACAAACTGTATTTAGGCGCAATATCGACGAGACTTAAGTTAATTTGAAATAAAATGACGCAATATGAACTTTTTATTTCATGCAGCTGCATAATTCAATCTCCTTGTACAACTTATCCTGTTGTATATGTAAAGAAAAGTGACTTCAGTCCTTTTCCAACATACATATTCGTGAAGAAGTCTTTTGCCTTATACAGGCTAATTATATTCCTGATATGACACTGGCAACAACTCCATGGTGGTAGCCATTCCTGTTCACTAAATTATTGCATCGTAGCGATCTCTTGTAAATGCAAACATTTCCCGCAAACGATTGCGAACAGCTTGCAAACAATTCAGCCGCTAAAGTAAGACTATACACCATGGTCGATTCCTCTCCCAGCTCCTGTCATTGCATCAAAAGTTGTGACTGGATTAAGTTGCTTGGACATACTAAATTGCGAAATAAATTACTGTCAAAGAAAATTTAAAATAGAATAACATAAATAAGCAGAGTATGATTTACTCAACAAGATACATACACAACATAAAATTCCAAAAAATGGAATCGGGTCAAATAAAACAGGGAACAAACAGATAATAAACGAAAATAATAAAATTTAAAAATCGAAAACGAAACCCAAGTTAACGTGCGATACAACGATGAGACGAAACAAAAATACATTAGTTTCCAGACACGAACAGAAAAACAACAAAATGACACAACAATGATACGAAACAAAAAAAGTAGATATCAGACACAAACCGAAAAAAAAAAAAAAAATAACAGACGACCTAACGATGAAACGAAACAACACAGTAATTTTCCAGACAGACAGTATAGGTATTTTATGTCACTCTACAGCGTGTTTTTACTATGACACTATGAAATTAAAATGAAGATGATTTACTTTTTAGCAATTAAAGCACACATTTGCTTGTATACTATGTAAATCGACGTTTCGGGAACTGGAATCTGTTCCCCTCATCTGGTAGACACACAGAGTTCAGGAACACGAGTACTACAGATTACTAAATCATACTCTTCTCATTTATGTTTTTTCTATTATCTTTTGTTTTCTTTGACAGTCATTTATTTCGCAATGGAGTATGCCCCAAGCAACTAAATTCAGTCATGCACTCCCATTGCACGGTTCTTTCAAAGATCATCGAAAGTTGTGTGTCACAGTCTTTAATGACTCGTCGTCAACGAGGTGTAAAGACCACTTACCTTACCTTCATGCTTGGGGATAGCCTACTACCAGCAAATCACAGACATGTGATGTCGCAGTTACCATTAAACATAATCAGGTGTGCACGTAAGGCACCGAAACAGACACTGACAGTAAAAAGAAGAAGACTTTCTTCTCGCATAATGACATTTCACAAAGAAGGAGGAAAATGACATTTTTTCTAATCCGAACATTAATTACTGTGTGTAATTTTCACGTAATAACCAAATTGAATACCAAAGAATACATTTTTTTTTCGTATAAACAACCTATTTGAATATTAAAGAACACAGACACAATATTGCTATCGGTAGGGAGCTGAAAAATTCGCGTTTTCTTTTGGCTCCAAGCTATAATTCCAGCAAGTGTAAGTTGGTGCCACTTTCACAATTGTCCCGTGACTTATTTGACACTTGCTGTAAGTCGCTTAGCCAATAGTACAGAAGCAACTAAATGCAGGGCCATATCACTGCGTCATCGAGCAGTCAGTGAGCAGATAATGTCTGCTTGAATACACACATGTTCCTGGAGGATAGCCGATACGTCGGTGAATCCGCGAATTTTTCCCGTCTCTAGCTATAGGCGATTCGGAATAAAGTTATTACACAGTTAATCCCTGATAAATTTCTATGTTCAGGCTATTCGTATCTTTTTGTGCGTAACGGCTAACGACAGAACATGTATAACCTCCCTGGACACGTCACTTAATGTTTGCGCATGTAAGATAACTCGTGCAGTCGGTAGGAACCTATATAGTTAGAGACATGCAAAATTCGCGTTATTTTCTGACAGCTTACTAGACTCCAAGTAACTATAGGCTCGTTCGACGCCTCCCGCTGGCCGATATTGTCGTGACTTGCTGCGGAGAATGCTTACACGGTAGAGAGGCCAATCTCTGTAAAGACGTAACACACGCAAATGACGACATATAAAAGTTCGTGGCCAACTGCATAGCAGATTATGCTCTGTTATGTTTAGGAAAGTGAAGTTTAGTCTGCTACCAAATTATAATGCGAATTTTGCATGTCCCTATATATAGTTTGATAAAAAATTTGATAAGTCAAACAAAATACAAGTTTGTCTATTTCAGTTGATTTTATTTCAGTATTGTGGTATTAAAATAGATAATTGCACGGAACTATATTCGGCAATTGCTGCCAACCGTACAAGTAGTAAAGCAACGTTGAAATCAATGCAGTAACGGCTAGTAATATTGGAAAGGTTACATTTTAGTGCTCACTTTATATTCAGAACGATATATATGTAGAGGCACGAGTATTTCGCATATTCATCAGGCAACAGCATAGACTTCTCAGTTCTATACGTGTACCGGCTGAAGTCGAATATCCATTGGCTTCTAACAGTACAAACGTGTAACACGTGATATCCGCAGGACTTGTTTCCTTATTTATAACTGACTTGCAGTAGTCAAATGTGCGTTAAAATCACCCTCGTCTAATCACAGGAGGAGTGAAGTATACGTTATTGACGTTCAACATGACCTAGAATAAATACCGTACGCGAAATTATCGTGCCTCTATCTATATGTGAATAATAAAGTGCACGTAACACATGTATAGTGACGCGACGAGACGCCGCGAGTGTGTGTGACAGCAGCTTCATGAAAGTTAATTGATCATGCAGTTGTGAACTAACAGAAAATGTATTATGTAGCTCATCTCTCATCCTGTTAAAAACCCAGACCTTCATTAGCATCAAGAAAAATTCCGACCGGACGCGAAACAATCCATAAAAAGAAGGACATGACCTCATTTCGCCGGACGTCTGGTAACCCTAGGGCAAGCTAACGTTTGCGCACTGTTCTACACACTTGGTACACGCAGGAGCAATCAGTAGAGATGGTGAAATTTTACGAATTCAATGACCTGCATGTTAGAATCAAACATGCAATGCATACTCACATCCTGTATATTCGTTCATTGCCTGCCGTTCCACTGTGTAGCAGCTAGTGGACAAATGGTCGGGACTTGGGCATGCATAGGATATTTGATTCTATCAGGCAGGTCATTGAATTCACGAAATTTCGCCATCTCTAGCAATCAGTGACCAAAGAGTATTAGGCGTAAATTAACGGTCATTACCACGAGAGAGAGCTTATATGTGTTCTCTGGCGCACTCGCTTCGTCAAATTGGGACGATGCACTCTCGTGTTTGTAAACAAACAATGTTAATGTTAGCAAGTGCGTAAATTTTACTAAAATAAACTTGAAACACATTAAACACACATATGTGCAGAGTTTAAATAATTTTTAACTTACAAACTTCATATTTCAAGCGACGAATAGCTGTTTCTGCCTTATGGAAAATATTGATTGTTTTGCGTTTTTAAGTGTCTGTTAGGACAGAAAATATTTACAAAACTTCTTGCCGTAAGTAACTGATCATTGGGAATAATGATTTACGTATAAATATTTAAATATTTGTAACATGTGAATCGGGTTCCTTCAGTATCCTCAAACCATATCTGTAATCAAGATGGCTTTTGCATTCTCTCGGCCAACAATTGAGACAGGCAGAGAGCGCTCTCTCTTTGACGTAGTTGTGATTATTTGTGAGAGCGCGAGTACGAGAGAGCACACTCACTGTGGTAACTGAGACACGGACTTAAGAGGACGGTGTACATAATTCAATGCTAAAATCATTAATCTATAACTGTAGGTTTCTTGAAGCAAATTTGCGAAAATTAATCAATAGCAATCCTAGACAACAGTTCTAGCCAACGTTTTAAACAAAATAGTTTCCAGTGTTACGAACTTCTGAGGCACAATCTCTGACGCCGGAACCTCGTGCATTTAACTGCGGCGCAAGAGATCACGCGTAACGAATGAGTAATTTTGGATAAATATTTTCTCATAAAGTTGGCAAATACCATTATCTAGGATTGTCATTGAGTATTTTATCCATATTAGCTTCGAAAAAAGCGTAGAAATCTATTGATGTTTTAGCGTTTATTTATCTACCACGCACTCTTCAGGTGCCTCCATTCCTGCGCTTTAAATGAGTTGCAGCGAGTTACGGCTATTCTTTTATTGACGAAATTATTTCACGTGTGTTATATATGATGTCTACGAAAAGAACACGCGCTTCAAATTATGTCGCTATAGTTTTAAAAATTCGGCGCGTTTATCAGAATAGCACTTTCGGACCCCTCAAAACGGCCAAAAATGGGTTACACAAACTGCCCTATCTGTAGAAATAACAAACGAGACTCGCATAACGCAACTATAGGACCAAGCATTAGACTTTGAACTATGCTGCCCGTAAGTAAATTAATGTGGTCATCGCTTAATATCTCGTAGGAGAAAATATAACAATAAAGCTCTGCACGACATTTGAGTGGATTGCACGGAGATGCGATAGTGCATTACATACTTCGATTAGTAGTACTCTTATCAATCCTGCATCACACATCCAAACGCAGCTTAACTAGGGAGGCTCCTTAAAGGGGGCGCGGCCTACCGCAATTTTCATCACCATACTTTCATTTTATATTTATACCAGACATTTTTTTTCTTTTTTTAGGCACAAAATGTGAATAAATTTTGCTCTTATAAAATTATTTTACCTCGCATAGTTTTCGGGTAATGGCTCGTTAAAGACTAAATTTGCATGTTTCCGTTTTAAATTGGACAAAACCAACTGGCTAACAAACTGAAAAAAAAAAAAAAAATGCACAGTGAACAACGATAATGTAGGCTACAAGTTAGCTTTGTTGAACCACAAAATAAAATATATTTGTATTTAAAACGAATTATTGATTTTTTTTTTTACATTTTAAATTTATTTTTCAGAATTTTTATTTAAATATGAAAAGTTTTTAATTCTTTGTTTTTATGTACGTAAAATTGTAGCCTGCTATGTCTTCATCCTCTGTGAATTCTCCCAGTTCGGTATTTCTGTTGGTTTTAGTGTAGTCCTTAAAATGGAAACATGCATATTTTGACTTTAACAAGTCATTACGCCAAAACTATGAGATAAAAAAATTTCATAAGCGCAAAATTTAATCACATTTTGTTTCTAAAACAAGAAAAAAAATATCTGGCACAAATATAAAAACAAAACCACGGCGATGAAAAAAAATCGCTTAAGAGGTGCTGTGACGTCATACGCACAGCTACGTTTGAGTGACTTTGACTTGGTTTGTGCAGCTGCGTATGATTGGCTGGTTCATATGTTCAAGCAGCCCAGTACAGCCAAGAGTAAATACCAGTCTGCAGCTCTTACTGTTAAATTTGATGTTACTTTATTTTCGTTTACTAACTGTTCAATTTTGTTATGAAAATGTTGGCGACACTAGCATACAGTAAAATAAACATAAAGTGGAAATATTTTACATTTCGAAAAACTGAAGCTTTATGCACGTGAGGTTTAATGTCGGTTATAGCGCAACAAGTCGGAAGACGATGTTAAGGTGTTTTATGTAAAAGCCAAATAAAAACATTGACAGTAAATTTATACTTTCCTCTCGTCCTGAGCTAGGGAACGGCAAGTAATATTGTGCAATTTTACCAACACATCAGTTCCTGTTTTAGACTTTAAATTTTAGAAACCAAAATATTTATGTATAAATTTGTAGTGTTCACTGACTTTAACATTACAGTTTTATCTAGACTTCATATTGAATCGAAACGTGACATCCTCAAAAGCGTTTCCATTAAATTTTGCGGAACTGCAGGAGCAATACATAAATGAAAAAAAAAAAAAATTAATTTGCTGACTGTTCATGAACTTTGTGTAAATATGGACAGAAAAAATTCGCGAATTCACTGACCTGGGTGTTAGATTCATTGTCCTATGCATACTCAAGCCCAGACAAATTGTCCACTATATGATACTCAATGTAGGTGGTTCGGGATAAAGTGAGCACTAAAAAAAAACCCTGCTAAACTTCTATTTTCAGCCAATTCGTACCTTTCCGCTCGTAATGGCTAACGACGGGACATGTCTGACCTCTCTGAACACGTCATTTAATGTTTGCGCGTGGAAGATAAATTGTACAGTCAGTAAAAATCTATACCGTTCAGTAAAAAGAAGTTTATTAATTACATAAAGTACAAACATGTCGATTTTGGCAGATTTTATTAAAATATTGTTGTATTTAAATAGGAAAATACGCGGAACTACATTGCGTAATTTCGCTGCCAACCATACAAGCAGTAATATAACCATACTAAAAAGTAGAGTTATATGCAGTAACGGCTAGTAATATTTTCAAAGGTTAAATTTTTAGTGCTCACTTTATTCCGAACGGTCTATAAAACAGAAATCAATGAACGAATAGATTAGGCTTAAGCTGTGCAGAACGGCGGATTTTAACATGCAGGTGTATGAGGTCGTGAATTTTTTTTTCTTAACTAAAGAGCTGTGTAGTTGTTGATTATGCTAAATTATACAACACTGCGAAAAATGCAGTTTGATTTTACACGCTACATTAAATCTTACATCTGAACTCCTTGTCATAATTGTTTCTGCTGCCTGTCATCAACGCAGGTGTTATTTGGATACGCTGGGCCACACATAATCTGGTCATAAATCTTGTCCTCGCACGAATGCGTGAAATTGCTCTTTGAATTCACCATCTTCGTACGTTGCAGTGGAAATTACTCCGATAAGATCTCGAGTATGATGCATATGGGCGTGTTTTAGGATACGTATTATGCAATTATTTCTTTTTAAGAAACGATGTACACTAACCACATGGGAGTGAAGTGGCTCATCATCGAGCTACAATTTGTCCCCCTCCCCCACTCAATTCTCCCTCCCCCTTCCCCTCCCGGGTGATCACTTCCATCACCAAGACATCCGAGACTATGTTCTGCTGTGGGATTCAGAAGGGAGCGAGCCCGTTTGAAAGCTATCATACATCAATTTTTTTTTTATTTTTTGCCCCACCCTCTAGCGACTTGCGTCACGTCCCTTACGTGGAGCAGGGCAGGAAAGAATAATTACCACCGATCGCCTTGTGTAGTTCCGTAGTGATGTTCCCGCAGACTGAAGCGCTTCGACAGAGAGATAGCATATGCATAGGAGGGACGTCTGACCCTCCGAGAGTTGGAACGCGTCCATAACTCAGGATAAGAGCATTTCCCATGTTAGAGTGGCTGTTAGGCTGGGCTTCACCCACGAGCGTACACGCACAATATAACACACATGCGCTATAATGCCTGGGCCTCAATAACACATCAGCTACTGTCCCAGAGATCACCAGCAAGAGTGTTCAACCCAGACCACTTCTGTTCATGCTCGGTCCATATTTTCACGCAGGTTCCTCGCCGAGTATTTATCTTCTACGTTGTGTCTAACAAATTTTTAATCTACCACAAACGCAACTGGCTACATAGGGCCTTTCAAGATACCGCTTTCGGGCGAAATCCATATTCTGCATTGAAATTAAGAAAGTAATTGCTACAAGAAAATAATATGTGAAAACATTTATGGTGTTTTCGAGTGTTTTTGGACAAAGCAGGGGCCTACTGGAAAACATATCCTAGCGTCTAGCTATGTGGCCCGCAGAGATATGTACTGTACAAAAATCAATGGAGGTGTATAGCCTATGTATGTTACACAGTAACTAAGCCTCACCGCTAGGTATGTAGTGCCCTTAAGATTTTTAATTAAATTATTTTTATCCTTGTAAGTAGTTATAGGTCTATTACGTCGTATATTTTTTACCAGAAATATGAGACTTCGAAGAGTCTCTGCAACGATCTTGTAACTTAGGATATAAGTTGTCTGAAATAACTAATATAGGCCTACCAATAATGCAATTTAACACAAACATTCTTAATACCCGTTTGTTGGCCTTCAACCACTCAATGCTTCAACTTCAGCCTTCTTCTTGTGATGATATTCGTGCATCATCGCGAATGCGAACACTTATTCGGTACTGCAATTTACTCGATTCCCTTCTATGCTGTTTTCAAGGCTGTGATATTACTAGATATTTAATGGTGGCACCCCGTTGTTTTTAAAAACATTTTAAGAGATTTCTCGAATCTCCAAACCAAACGTTCCTACGTCATCGCAGCTGTTTATTTTCGTCAATTTTTATATTGTACCATAGCTTCGTTAGTTGCAAACAAGTAGGATTTGGACTGTATTGTGGGGGCCACGGTTGGAACAGTGGTTAGAGTACTAGCCTCCCAACACGTTGCCCTACCGGGTTCGATTCCCGGCAGGGTCGGTCCCCGATTATTGCTTGTGGGAATTGTGCTGGACGATGCCTCTGGCCGGCGAGTTTCCTCTGGGATCTTCCGTTTCACCTGTCCCTTCATTCCAGCGCTGCTCTATACTCACTTCATGTCACTCCTCTCCAGCGGTAAAGACCTAGGTGCTGAATGCTGACCAAAATCACTTCACTTCACTTGACTACGTTGTACTAAGGGTGGTCCAGTGTTCGTTCCGTTATCACAACCTATTATAAAAGGGTCTGATTTACGGTGATCGATTGAGGCACGATAATTTCGCGTATTGATTCTAGGTCAGGTTGAATGCCAATAATGTATACTTCATTACTCCTTCTGTCATTATGACGACACCTGTTACAACACATCTTTGACGACTGCAAGCCAGTGATAAATAAGGAAACAAGTCGTGGTGGTAACACGTGTTACAGTTAGAAGCCAATGGATATTTGACTTTGGTCAGTGTGTGTATAGGACTGAGAAGTGTAGGCTGTTGCCACATTAATACGCGAAATACTCGTGCCTTAGTGCACTGTTAAATTTCCCGTAAATTCACGGAAATATTTACAGAAAAGAACTGTAAATTTACGGAAGTGGCTTCCGTAATATTTTGTTTACGGAGATTTGTCTGTATTGCCAATTTACGGATGTTTGACCGTAACTTTCCATGAATTCATGACAATATGTTTCTACAATTTTAAAGCGTATGTTACTGTGTTTCTTAAAAAAAAAGTGGTATTAATAATCACTATGAATCCCGGATGTCAAATACAAAAGTTGTCTCTTATAAAGTTGATATCTTACCACTGCATGGAACTCGTTTACTCGTAAAATATCACTCGGGCTCAATGGTTGACCTATATTTTGCCGACCGACTTGGATACGAGGGGTTCTGGGTTCGATTCCCAGGTCTGGCTGGGTGTAAAATTTGTGTTTGTCCGTTAGAGTCATTGCACTTGTAAGAGTCACCAACAACTGTCACAACTGGGGAATTGTCAGATACTTAAGCTGTAAAGGGGGGATGTTTGGCTTGTTGGCGATGTTGCGACCTCGCCAAGGAGCCTAACATTAAAAAAAAATGGTTAGACCTTCTGTCTGGCAATTATAAGGTCGTGAGTTCGAATCACAGCAACTTCGAAAAATTTTTCAGGTTACTAAACAGTGCGTCAGAGTCTTGGCAGCACATAGCTAATAAGAAAATGTAATATTTCTAGGAAATTGATTGCTAGTAGATTACAGAATTTTTTTTTGCGGAAAATGGATTGTCCGTTATTTTACGGGGGGTTCCATTATCAATTATACTTTACGAAGATTTCTGGATAATTTTTTGCCAGTACTTTTCCGTAATTTCACGGAAATTTTTTCTAACAGTGTGATCGTGAAGTCATCAGTTTAAAACACACAGCTAGAGATGGTTGTTTATCGCGGGAAAACTTGACTGTTTTCTGGGCTTCACCCACGTTCAGCACACCATAATATTATTGACTTTCACTTGAACGTGAAGTTGCCCTTTTTGACTAAGCCAATAAGAATCCCGATATTGTAATATTTCATGCTTGTTATTGGTCTGTAGACAGCTAATGTGTGTCAGACGTATATGTTGCAAGGAACCACATTGTTTTCAAAGGTATGTTGGATTTTCGCGATATACCATCATCTCTACACAGAGCAGAAGCAAGGTCTGCTAACGATTTTTTATCTGAGAAGGTAATTGATGATTCTGAACACTATGTTCCGCTTTGTACAGGAATCGGTTACATATAAGCAACATATACTTTACTTGTTAGTATAGTTAGGAACTGGCGAGATTTGAATGTTGGGAAAGAGAACAGAACTCTCAATTTTACGCTGTATTGGCTAACGAGAAAAAAAAATTTCGCTATCGCGCGTCAGTTGTCGGCAGTCAGTTACAATAATAAAAATAATAATATTCGTTATTAATGCTGGCCGTGCCACTTAGCAAAAAGTAACACGCGGGTTGGCAGCAACAACGCGGTCCAATGAAGAATTATGATAGCGGAAAAATAGCTTGGTGTATAGAGAGCCACGTAATTTATCTGCAGCTAATGGTTTTATGCACGCTCAGTCCATGTTTATTTATGGGTCCGCACCAATGGAAACAAGGTTCTGTGTTCCATAAATCTCCTCGGAAACTCGCAATCGAGAAGCCCCTGGTTTGATTCCCAGTCAGGCCATCCTGAATTTTACCCTCTCCCGATTTTCGAAACCAACCTAAGCGAATGCTTGAACAGTACCTTAATATTACTAGGGTCATCGTATTTATTGGGCTTGCTGACGTGACTATACAAGTGGGTGTTTCAAACAAATTTTAATAGTTTTAATAATTTTTTATTTCTTAGAGATATAGGTTACTTTGTAGACATGTGTTAGACGCTACACAAATATGTGCAACAACCACATTAAATTTATCCTTGTATTATAGAAATCGCTGAAGTTGAATTTAAAAAATTGCCAATTTTCTGAATTAAAAAAAAAAATACAAATTAAATATTCTATATTTTTAGACACGTCGTGGTGTAACTAATGTTCGTCAACGTGAATAATTTCACTTCACTAAGTCAGTTCTCGTTTTCCTTTCTGCCGTAAAACGATTTCATGCAAATTTGGATATCGGCATGTTACTGTACAATAACTGTTCATGGGGGGTGGGTAGATAGGTGCTAAATATAATTTACCGATTTTTTGCAATAATTTCTGTTTTAAATTATTTTTGGCAAGTGTGGCAATGTTAAGGCATAGAATATATTTGTGATGAAGTTTGTAGATCATAATTGTGTTATATATTCATCTTATATTGGTCTTGTAATCATTCTTGAAAGTTGACCTATAATTTTGTGATAATGATTATGTATGACAAATTAATGACAGGTTCCATTATTATTTGTTTCAAGCAGTTTGTCAAGAATATATCCTATTCTTTGTCGATGAGAAAGTCTTGGTAATGTAATTTGAGTAAATGTTATGGCTCGAATATTGAAAGTGCAAGAAAGTTATCTTACACTCCCCCTTAAACAAAGTGGTTGGTGAAATCCAACTTAAAATCCGCGCTTATGACCTCATTCCCCTCGTCTGAGGACCGGAAGCAAAGGACGACGCAAGCAAGCTCGTTAAGGGCGTGGTTCACCTCAGTTTTTTATTTTTATATTGGTACCAGATATTTTTTTCTTATTTTATACATAAATTATGATTTAATCTTCCTATTAGGAAATTGCTGTCTCTCTCATAGTTTTTGCGTAATGAGTCGTAAACATAAAAATTTGGACTTTACGGTTTTAAGCACGCCACTAAAACCAACTGACATTTCAAACTGAAAAAAATTCACACTATGTAACAATGTTGTACGCTATGATTTGACGTATATAAAAATAATATATTTTTTGTAGTTTTAAAAAAATATATTTTTTAATTCGCCATTTCAAAATTCAGCATTATTTTATTAATTACAAAAGTATTTTTTTTGTATTTATATATATATGTCGAATCATAGCCTATAACATTGTTATGCACTTTGAATTTTTTCGGTTTGATATGCCAGTTGGTTTTAGTGGCGTACTTAAAACCGTAAAGTGCCAATTTTGACGTTTACGACTTATTACGCAAAAACTATGAGAGATACAAAAGTTTCCCAAGGGGAAGATTTTATCACAATTTATGTCTAAAATAAGAAAAGAACTATCTGGTAAAAATATAAAAATAAATAAAGACGTTGGAAACTGAGGAGAACCGCGCCCTTAAGGTGACCGCCTACCACGCGCTTCATATGAGTTGTGTGTGCGGGCGAATACCTTTTTTTTTACGAAACTATTCCATTGTACCAATGTCCGAAAAGAAAACACACTTCAGATAATGTTGGAACGTCATCGTTAAGAAACCATGTCCACTAAAAAAATGTTTTTAAGCCCTCCAACATAACTAAAACGGTCCATTTCAGCTGTCATTTTTTAAATTTACAAGCCGGATGTTTACGAATCTGATATATGAACGCTCAGTGAACTTTACTACAAACTTTCTGTGTATAAAATCATGTTGTCACCGCTTGAAGTCACATAGAAAAACGGATCGGTGGGAAACGTGTACGCTAGTTCAACGCTTGACTCGTAGTGGCAATGTGGTATTCGATTAACTATTAAAGGTCGTCGTAAGAGCCCCGTCACTTCTGAGCTTCGAATACCCAAACTCGCTCAAATAAGGTAGCTTCCTGATGTCTCTCATAGCTCCCATGCATCCTAAGGTGACTTTAAGTGGTGACCCTTCAATTTCATGTGACGCGACTACCCATCAAAGTGCAGTGCGCCTGGCTATCGAAGTTTCGTTTGTTTCCAGGTATCACATTTAATTGTATAGAAGTCTGATAAAGCTGTTTTTGATTACGTACACGCAAAACAACTGGTTAATTTTTACGTGCCCATGAAAGCAACACATGTAATAATATCTCAGTACATTTACAGTTGTTTTTGTAAGCTTTTGAAAACCTTATTTCTGTGTTTTGCCCGATACTTATTTTATCCATGAGTAAACATAGTGTCGTTACGTAGATGTCTTTAGTAGCCATTCAGTAACCATGTATCATTCTTATGAGATACAAAATTTGTTTAGCAACTGTGGGTGTTTCTCAGTACTTCACTAGTAGGCATATGCCAATTGTTATCACGGCTAGTATAAGAAAACTACAGTGTAAGTATGACTATTTTATTAATAAATCATTTATGTATGAAATTATTTTGGTTACGTTGTACACACATTTACGTGTACTTCAGTAATCATAAGGGTTAAAATACAGACAGTATGAAACACGGGTGATTTTAGAGTCATTTGCTAAGAAATGGAGATGTGTTAAACTTAAAATACTTAAATTCGTTGGATAAAATCCCAGAGAGAAGAAACTTTGCTTGGTGAAAGGAAAACATCAGGCAGGAATATGCGTGTGAGTAATGAAAAGTTTGATGAGTGGTGATGGGGGAAAAGGGGAGGATATGGGGTGGGTGAGAGTAATTTTGGTCTGCGCTCAACATCAAGATCTTTAGCGCTGGTGAGGGGTGACATTAGAGATGGAGCAGCGCCGGAATGAGAGAATGCAGGAAACGGGAGATCCTCGAAAAATCCCGCCGACCAGCAACATCGTCCGGCACGATTGCCACATGCCCCGGGAGGGGTTCGGCACACAATCTTGTATCAAGATACACCCGGATCCACTCACATCTACCTTGCTCGAGATCAGGGTAGACAGCCGCCATCTGATGAACCACACAAAAGAGCACGTAAAAAGTACACAAACACAACACCCCTGTGTATGTACACTAACGAAAATATGTTGTAACTTGTAAGGCGTTTCAATGCATGTTCACCAAAGAAGATGAAGTCAGACCATAATATTGTCGTTGAAGGAGAAGTCTGGAAGAGTTTGTCAGTTAAAAATGTAACCATAAGAACGTAATTCAGGTATGGAATAAATTTTATAAATAACAATTATTTAGGCGTTCCGAACATAACTATACATTGTTAACATTTTATTTAAATTAATTGGCATATACAGTATTAAACTCTCGATTAAAGAAAAATCAGTGGTTATGTATCGTTGCAATCCCATTATTGTTCAGAAAGTGATTAACTCTGGCATCTTTGTACAGTAAACATTACTAACACGCGATAGTAATGCCATATGTTTATATTGTACCAGTACAAAAGAATATTCTACACTGTTCTAACCTGGTTTAATAACACAAGTCTGTCAGTTCGGCGAAATTATACCACTTCTGCAGATTTTTCCGATTTTTTTTATAAGCCGCAAACATACTACTATGAGTTATTATACGCTCGGAAAGAAATCCGTTCAACATCCAACAGCTGAGTACATCCAATGACGTGAACAATTCTACCGAGCAGATTTATATCAACTACGCTTTCGTAAACGCGTCTGACATGAAGAAGAACGCTGGTTGGATTCAAGGGTAAGCAGACGTGTGAAATCACGTGTGTGGCCAGCAGGCAATCGTGGCTGCTGATTGCTGGGGGACTATCCGTGTCCCGTGGGGCAGGAGGAGAGAAGGAGTGGCGGCGGGGGGGGGGGGGGGGGGGGGGGGGGGGGGGGGGGGGGGGGGGGGCGGCGGGCGAGCGGCGAGGGACCGTAAACAAACAAACATACAAGATCCCTGCAGGGAGCTTGCACTTGGTTTGTCGATAAACTGCGGGAGCCTAGAACTGCACCCCCTCCTTCTCAACCAGTAGCCATTACTGCCACCGGGGTTCCCTGCCACATCTCCTAACTCCCCCAACACACTGGACCCTGCTTCACGCACCACGTGCGTCCGACATCACTACCCACCCCTTACCCCCCTTCTTCACTGCAACACCACGAATTTCTTCCATCCGGTAACCTCCAATCACAGTTCATCACCCCGTATCTGTCTGTGGAAGGACCCGGCCCGACGAAGATTGCACCGTGTACCACTGGATTTCTGTGAAAAGAATTCTGCACCGGCGTGTACATCTCAAGTTCTGCTTCAAGGTTATTGACAGCATTCATTTGTTCAGAGGCGTCGCTCGTTTGACTGTGCCGAATAAGAACAAGGTACTGCGACGTCACACGTGACTGCGATAAGCAGGTAGAATTCTAAGATGCTGAGAGTTAAAAACATCCTAATCACTGACCGAGAAGCAGTGGCGGCTCGTGGGTTGTTGCCAGGGAGTGCACAAGTTGCAGAGAAGTGTACACTCGTGTGAACGCGCCGCCATATGCCAATGACCATGAAATATCTACTGGCTACTTATTGTGTGGCCTTATTCATTTTTTTTTCAGGCAAAATATCTGGCACGGGTTTATATTTTTGCGTATAGTCTGTGGGCCAAAAACCAAATTTCGGCAAATTGGTACCAACAAAGTGGCAAAACTCTATCTATTGCAAAATATTCCTAATTGTCCTATGAACATGAAATTACATAATAACCATGCGTGCGAAGTAGCTTAAGGGGTAAAATGGAGGTCATAAGGTCAAATTGCGCAAATTTCTGATTTAAATTTAATGCTCATTTCATAATTTCTTCAAAATTGCATGTATTAAATTCAGAAACGTGTTTCGAATTTCCCTCAGCGAGACCTTTCAAATGAGTACGACATTACCTACTTTGTATATATGATTTTAAAGTTAACCGTTAGAGGCAATCACAGTAAACGCCAAAACACTCTGTCGCAGATCCCAAACGTTATATCTAATTTTAAAACTCCTTATTAAAGGATTTCAAAAATTATATTTTCAACTGGCGTTTATATTAGAAGTTATTAGATAGTGTTGCATTTTAAAATTTATTTTTCTATGTGTCAGTATATCGGCTCATTATCCCGTCATGTTCCAAGCAAATACCTCACGTGTCACGTGGATTCTTCCATTGTTTATAGTTTACTGCCACTTTTTAATTACATTAGAACTTAAGTGAAGATCAAAGTGTATATAGAGCGTACTGTACTCAAATGTTACTGTCTAAGTTCACAATAAATATTTTAAAATTACTATTCTAGACTCCGTTCTATCCTATCTTGATATTTAGAAACTGTGTGGAGTTCTCAATGTTTTCAAAGTTTATTTTCTCCCAGCCGAAAATGGGGAAAAATTGGTAGTGTTGCGATCCTTTTTAATGAACATTTTGGATAAAAATTGTAAATAAGTATAGGCAACATAGTTTATATTTAATGTTACACTGTAAAATTATAGTTTTCACCGCAGTATTTCTCGTGCAAGGTGAGCTATCAGCAGGCCCACTAACATTTCCGAAAAATAGTTTTCCATAGTTAGTTTGTTTATATGCCTTACCTGCACATCTGCAGTTTTTCTTCGTGGTTATTGGCAGCGAGTGTTTGAGAAGTGACGTCTCTCATTTGACTGTGCCAATCACAGTAAAGTTACTGCATCAACGCAAGTTTGTGATTTGCTGGTAGAACCCCAAAGTCACGTGACAATTAAGGGCTTGGGCCCGAGTTTCCCGGTTTTCGAGAGAATTATTATTTTTTAAATGCATACGAGGGTCGATATCTTAAAATTGCTTCGTAACTTTGTTTGCAAATTGGTTTTACAATGTAATGTAATTTTTCGAGACAAACTGTATGATGAGTATAGCTAATTTATCAATCAAAAGGAAATTTCGTTAATTAACTAATTAGCAACAATTTAGCAGTCTTCTGACTCAACAAAATTAGAGTATGCAATTTAAATCAATCATAACAAAGTTACGAAGCGATTTTACGATATCGGCTCCCATTTATGTTTTAAATAATAATTGTCGTTAAATGCGAAGAAACTCGGGTCCATGCCCTTAAAACATCCAATCACTGACTTATGACGCAGAACCGAAGATGTGTACGCAAGACACTGGGGCAAAATTATTTTCGCGAAACGTTCGTGGCACTAGCTATCAGTGTGATGACCTCGCATCAGTTCAATGGTGTGTGCTTAGAGGCAAGGACGAGGTGTGATGCACGTGTCTTTGTCGCACTTTAGCTCCCGTAATTCCTAGCATCGGACGTGCGAAACAAGTCCACTCAAGCTGTCAAAGTATCTACCACTCACTTGTTATCCACCGCGTGTGTTGTCCCTTCTATACCCAGCCTGCCTCGGGGTAGACAGGGTTTGCACTAGAGTTGTTCAAGTATAATTAGCCGGGTCATATTTCCGACCGCGCCGGGGGTAGAGAGAGAGAGAGAGAGAGAGTTGCAGAGAGGGAAGTTTCCCGCTCCAAACAAAGGTTTGCCCGATCGCTTTTCGTAAACGCCCGCAGTGAAAACCAGCATCGCGCCATGTTAAGTCCCGCCCAACAACAACAACAGCAGCAACAACATAATTATTCTCCCTCCCGAAAGGAAGACCCTGTCTGTTTACCAGGGTTGGCAGCGGCCAGGCGACTTGAATATGCATGACGTAAACAAGCGTGTTTACGCTGTCCGGCCGCCATTGTCTTGTGTTTTGTTTGCGGCTTGGGCGCCATGTTCCGGGAACTGTGTACGGAGGGGTATCAACGTATCATTTATAAAACACGGCCGGACAGCGCTCGTCGTTGTTGACCACTGCTCTGTTCGGCTATATTCCCTGTATGTAGAGACCTGAAAATTTCGCGTTTTCTTTCGGCCACAGGCTAAGTTCGTGCTAATGCTACAATTTGCCGCTGACTTATTTGACACCACCTTGAAGTCGATGAGCCAATAATTAAACTGTAATTAATTGCGTGCCCATTTTACTATGTCAGCGGACAACCAACAAACAGCTGTTGTCTACTTGAATACACACATATTCTTGCAAGCTAGCCTACAGGTCAGTGAATCCGCGGATTTTGCCCGTCTCTACCGTCTCTAACATTTTATTCTAGTTGTATTATCAAAATGTTCTCGTCTACAAAGCATAGAATACATTCTTGATAAACTACTTGACATAAATAACGATGGAATCTTTCGTTAATTAGTCATGCAGAATCATTGCAAGAGGATTCTTGAACGTTAAAGTATTATTCCCTTGCAATGATGCTGCATGACAAATCAATGACAGATTCCATTATTATTTATGTCAAGCAGTTTACCCAGAATATATTCTATGTTTTGTCAAAGAGAAAATATTGATAATACAATGTCTACAATTGTTATGGCTCAAAAACTGAAAATGCAATAAAATAGTGTAACACTCTCCCGTAAGGCGTGCCGCACATTATATCGGCAAACGGCAGATGTTAAGTGAGCACACATTCACTTGTAGGGGACCGTGGTTGGCCCAGTGGCCAGAGCGATCCGGGTTCGATTCCCGGCGGGGTCGGTTTCCGGATTTTACCCACGTGGGAATCGTGCCGGACAAAGCCACTGTTCTTGAGGATCTCAGTGGCGTGTTGCGAGTGGTTGCAAGGTACAGATGCGTTTGTTCTCAACTATACCTGCATACTTCCTTCTTTACATAACAGCCTTTTAAAACTAGTAGTGATGGCATAATGCGTCACATAATGCGTGCAATGAGTACCTCGCATCCAGTTCAATTCGACATTCAACATTACCATAGATAAAGTTGAATTCGTACGTTGGTGTATATGTGATACACACATAATCACTAGAGACATGCAAAATTCGCGTTATCATTTGGTATCAGACTAAACTTCACTTTCCTATACATAACAGAGCATAATCTGCGATTCAATTGGCCACGAAATTTTATGTGTTGTCATTTACGTGTGTTACGTCTTTACAGAGATTGGCCTCTCTACCGTGTAAGCATTCTCGGCGGCAAGTTACGACAATATCGGCCAGCGGAAGACGTCGAACGAGCCTATAGTCACTTGTAGTCTAGTCAGCTGTCAGAAAATAACGCGAATTTGCATGTCTCTAATAATCACGCGTATACATATAATTAGGGCCCGGTAGTTTTCGCGAAAAGATTTTTGCCCCACTTTGTTTCAGTGTCTTACGTGCACGCCTGCAGTTCAACTTCATGGCTATTGACAGAGTGTTTTTGTGCAGAGTCGTTATTCATTTGACTGTGCCAATCAGTACACGGATAACTGTCACACATCACGTCTATGATTTGCGGGTTTAACCTCCACACGCTGGGTGTTACGGCATCCAATCACTGGCCACATAGCAGAGATGCAGGTGTGCACGTAAGGCACTGAAACAAAGTGCTGCAAAATTATTTTCGCGAAAATTACCGGGCTCTACATATAATGCACACTTTCATACGGTGCCTCAAACCTTTCGTAAATCAGTTATTTTATTGTTTAAGGTTTGTGTGTTATTTTAAGCCATAAGCCTTTATATTGCACAATTAGAGAACCATTTCTTCTGAAAAAAATATAACTAATCAGTAATCAGAGCTTTGCGGAATAATAAAAATTCTTACATAATATCTGAAAGGTAGAGAAAGTGATTTGTGGAGGAATGACAGCGGCGTACAGTAGAATGCGATTCAAACTTCTATTGCAAAGTCATTCTAATTATTACATTAATTTGGTGTGGAACCAACATCCTCGTCAATAGTCAGGCTGAACCAGCGGCGTGTTACACATACATAATCTGTTGTGCTGGAGTAATTGCTAAACAAACCAAGAATAAAGTTAATCTATACTGACGTGACTGCACGATTTATTTACACGTGTCAACAACGTATTTTGCTGAACAGTGAGTGACAGTCTCAGCCTGTTAAATCGCGCGGTTCCGTTTAAGGCATATATTTCGTAAGCTCGCCGAGAGAGTCAGCAGTATCTTCATGGACGGATTCCAATACCAATCATAAGCTGAGTTTCAAGCACGTTTACGGAACTCGAATAATTCGGTGATGTCATGGTCAGACAATGTCTCTGTGTGTGTAAGATTGCTTTCCAACGAAAAATTCGTAATTTTGTAATAGTACCAAACACTGTTCCAACTCTTTCACATAACATTAACAGTGATTTCCCAGAAATAAAACATTTTTGTATGTTCCATAGTTTTTGTACAAGCACATGTCAAAGTAGTGATTCGACCATTTTCGCTACTTGCCGAAAGTAAAAACCGAGCGAGGTGGTGCAACGGTAAGACGTTGTACTCGCATTCGGGAGTACCCGGGTTAGATCCTTGGCTCTGGCCATCCTGATTTGGATTTCCATGTTTTCCCGAGCCGAATCCTGAGATGGTTCCTTAACAAAGGCCTTGGCTGACTCCTCTCCCAGCTCCTGTCATTGTATCAAGTTGTGTCATCGTCTTTAATGATCTCGTTGTCGACGAGACGTAAAGGTCATTTACCTTACCGAAAGTAAAAACTGTTCAAACGATATACGAACAAAACATATTTGAGTGAAAGTAAGTGTATTTATATTTAGCTACAGAACTATCCTTTTTTTTATTTCACACACACACACACATCTACACACACACCTAAAAACACACACACAATATAAAGAAAATGCAGTTACGCAAAAATATGCGAACGTTTTGGTTGCTTTCAATCAAGAATTATTTTAAAATACAAACAATTTTTACGTGAAAGTACAGTGGTATTATGTAGCCTAATGCGTTTACTTTTACTCTAAATTATTTCATTCGTGTGGTTTAAATAGTTTTTACTTTGGGTAAGTAGCGAAAATGGTCAAATCTCTACTTTGACATGAGCTTGTATACGAAAGTTATGGAACCGGAAAATATATTATTTGTGGAAAGTTATTACTAATTAAATGTGTAAGAGTTGGACAGTGTTTGATGCAGCTATGACATTAGGAATTTTTCGGCTTAGAGCGCCCTCAACCACGAGAGGTAAAGCGGAAACAAAAGAAAGGACGAGCAAGTGTCGGGGAACGGCAGGGCGAAGCAGAACACAACGCCCTGGGCAGCCTTTCACTCGGAGGGAATCCCAAGGCAATCACTTTGTAAAACCTGCGGTCTTTGACACCTGAGCTGAGATCCGGGAAGCCGCTACTAGTCGAGTTGGGCAGGCTCATGTAATTCTAACTCGGAAAACAGACTCGCTGCTGAAGGTGCGTGGAGTTTGTCCTTCAAGGTAAAGCAGTTCAGAGAATTTGTAACCTGAACAGCTTGGAATTTTTTCACTGCTGTACTTTTTCTGACTCCGTATTGTTTGGCGTAGCTTATAAATGTATTTTTTCTAATTAAATTTTCAAATTATTAAGTGGACTATATCTAGAGATGATATATATTGAGAAAATGTTTTGTGTCAACGTACACTTTGAAAAGGTTGTCGTCTCTTTTAAACATTTATGATTGGGTGACGTGTACGTCTGATACAGAGAGGCTCTCTGCAGATAAATAAGTAATAGTTAGAGCCCAGAAAAATTTGCAGGTTCACCGACCTGTAAGCTAGCCTCCAAGAATATATATGAAATCGTGCAGACAGCAGCTGTTTATTAGCTGCTCGCTGACACAGTTAAATGGGTCTGTATTCCGAGACAGTTTTATCGTTGGCTCGGCTACTTCCAGGAGGTGTCGAGTAAGTCAACGGCCAATTGTGATCGTGATACAGGCCTATAGTTGCTGGGATTCTAGCTTGCGCTTAAAAGAAAATGCGAACTTTCAGGGCTCTAGTAATAGTCATCAAATATTAAAATAGCGGGATTTTTATGGACTCAGTCGAATAGGGCAACAGCCCCATGTACAAGCGAAAGCCAGTAATCATGTGATAAGCTTAATGTACGTTGAAACAGAGAAAACAGTCATATTTTCACGCGATAAATCATAATCTCTTACTAAAGCATATTAATTCAATCAGCACACCATAGTCAGAGATGATGCTTAGTGACCTGAAAAATCCGCGTTTTCATTTGTGCACAAGCTAGAATTCAGACAATTGTACGCTCGTGTCGCTTTCTCAGTTGGCCCTTACTCACGTCTCTTTTATGTAGGGACGCTCCTTAAGGGGACCGTCTGGGCAGGGGTGTCATTTAGGAGGGGTAGGGGGGCAACCCCCCTCCCCCCCCGATTTAGAATTTTAAGTGTATAAAATACATTTGTTGTATTTTGTTATTTAAATCATGCTAACTTAAGTACATAAAACTAAAGTTTTATTATTAAAGTTCCTATTTTATGCGTGCTTAATTAATAAAAAAGATTCAACAAGGTCACTCTCGCCGAAAAAAAAAATCTTGTCCACCCCCCCCCCCCAAGAAAAACCTAAAATTACGCCCCTGCGTCTGGGTGAACATATGCGCGTTCGAGATCTAGAAGTGCGGATGATGTAAGGACGGCACAAGTACACGCATCAAGCCTCATCCTAGCCTCTAGGCGCAAGTAAGTGAACTGCCGTGCTGTCGTCTCGCCAATATATAGCTTTGTATTGTACACTCTTATGTCATTTATAGATATGAACATCTTGGCGCAGAATATTTAAAGGTCCACAAAAACCCAAACGTTCGCAATTTTCTGCGGCTAGAAAATGTTCTCTAATGAGTAGTGTCATAGCCGTCTTAAGTAGAAGGCCACGGCCTTAGATCTGGCAACCCTGCCAGGAAGGGTCAAATTAACACTTTAATTTCTCTCTCCAAAGGCAATGGATGTACCTGATTCGTTATTGTGCCCTACATAGCGGCGAATCCAGGGAAGCCACTGCAGTTGGCGATACAAAATAAGTGTTAAAATGACCCTTCCTGCCAGAGTTGCCAGTTATAAGGCCGTGGCCTTCTACTAAAGACGGCTATGGTAGTGGTGAACCTGAACACACGTGTGACGTCCTTTGAATGCAATTTTCAAGCAGACGTGACTCGTGCGCGTTGACCAGTTCTCGAATAATCTCGTAACGGCCGAAGCTCTGCAGACCGCTCGGCGGCCTGAGTAGGTGGACGCCTTCAGGGCGCGGTCTACCACAATTTTCATCACAATTTTTTTTATTTTTTATTTGTACCAAATATTTTTTTCTTATTTTAAACACAAAATGTGACTAAATTTGGCTCTTGTGATATTTTTTTTATCTCTCATAGTTTTCGCGTAATGGCTTGTTAAAGTCATATTTTTGCATGTTTCCGTTTTAACGACTACACTAAAACCAACTGATATACCAAACTCAAAAAAATCACAGTGGATAAAGACATTGCAAGCTACAATGACATGCTCATGAAATTAAAGAATAAAAATTATTTGAATTTTAAAAAATTGCTGAAACTGAAAATAAAATTATAAAAAGTTCAATAATTTTTTAAAAATATAAATAATGTTTATTAATTAATTTTATGAGCATGTCATTGTAGCCTGTAATGTCTTTATCCACTGTGATTTTTTTGAGTTTGGTATATTATTTGGTTTTAGTGTAGTCGTTAAAACGGAAACATGCAAAATATGACTTTAACAAGCCATTACGCGAAAACTATGAAAGATAAAAAAATTTTATAAGAGCCAAATTTAGTCACATTTTGTGTTTAAAACAATAAAAACAATATCTGGTACTAATACGAAATAAAATAATGATGATGAAAATTGCGGTAGACCGCGCCCTTTCGGCAAGTCGAAGAACTCACTGGCCGCGGTGCGGGGGAAATAACTACATTGTTCACGAGTTTTGAACTTATACACATACAGCGAGCCATAGTTGAGTACGGTCAGATGTCATCAGGTTGTATATTCATGTACGAACGAAAGTGGAAGCGGCTAGGTACAGAAAACAAATGTGTTGTCTGATAGGAATGTCAGTGCAAAAATTAAAGCAGTGTTGATCCATATTTGCCATCTCTCGTCTCTACTGGAAACGCATGCCTGAAGCCGTTCATCGGACCACGGAAATGTATACTGTCATCCAAATTCTGTGTGCACGAAGTATAATCGACATTGACGCTTGTTCTAAGAGCTGACGAATGACAAGTGTCTCATACGAGATGAGGGTTTATCGCGGGAAAACTTGACATGTTTGCTGGGTTTCAACGCACATTCAGCTTACCAGAAGATGACTGGCTTTCGCTTGTACTTAAAGCTGTTACGCTATTTGACTGAGCCAATAAGAATCCCGCTATTGTAATATTTGATTCCTGTTATTGGTCTGCAGACAGTTATGTTTTCTGAGATGTATATAGGATGTTCGGCATAAAGCGAGCACTCGCAAAAGCCCTGCTATATTTCAATTTTCAACCAATTAGTATATTTCCGCGTGTAACGGCTGAGGACGGGAAATATATATCTTCTCTAGACACGTCACTTAATGTTTGCGAATGAAAACCGGTAGAAACCTATATAGTTTGATAAAAAAAGTTAATTACTGATATGAAATACAAATACGTCGATTTCAGTTGATTTTTTCCTGTGTTGTATATAAATAGGAAAATACACAAAAACTATATTCAGCAAATCACTGTCAACCATAAAAGTGTTAATGTAATTATTATTCATGTTGAATTATGTGCAGAGTAACTGCTGGTGATTATTTTCGAAGGTTAAATCTTTAGTGCTCACTTTATACCGAACAACCTATATCATCCAGTCATACATGTCACAAGAAACTACTGTGTTTTCAAGGCTATGTTGGCACATAACATTTTCGCGTTACACCATCATCGCTACCCATACTCTGTATTGGTTAATAACTTCCATTATTGTATATTTAGTTATTTACAGTGTATAATTGAGGAGTGTTTGTGGTAAACGATATAAGTGCCAAATAACAAGTTTTTCAGGAAATGAAAAAAAAAAAAAAACGAAGTCCGTCGTAAATAATGTTATAATTCGAATGCTATGTTACATTTATTTACAGGATTGTATGTGTGAAAAGAACTGTCACAGAAAAATGTTAGAGAAATGTTACTTCAAATGGCACTTGTATCATTCTCCATGTCAACAGTTATGGATTTACACTAAGTGCATTCTACGGACGTTTGATTGAACTGAACAATGCAGTATTGGCACGTATATCACTTTCTACCGTATTATCAACAGGACACATAATTCTTCCACTGGAAAACCTCAACATGTGAATTTCTGGCACTTATATCGTTTCCCACAAACACTCCTCAATTCCGATTGTACTTAATCTGTGGTAGGTGTTTGTGACGCGCACAGCATGCAGAGACCGGACTGTAGTTCAGGAGTTGATGGCCGTAACTGAGAAAGCGTGAGATTGCTTGCTAACAAGCAGGCGATGATAATGAACGCGGGAAGCGGTGAACGAGCGGGCGAAGTGAAGAAGAGCGCGCGGAGACGAAGGCGAGAGCAGGAGGGCGAGCGATTAGTTCGTCACCTCCAGCAGCAGCGAACTCGTCTCCAATTTGTCGGCAGCGAGCACCTCGTGAAAGACTCGAGCCTGGCGAAAACGTGCTCGGGAAGGGTGGTGGGAGGAAGGTAAAAAAAAAAGTTAATTAACCGTAGATGCCTTTGCCTCCTCGACAGCTGGCAATAGTGACGTCACAATCGAGGGATGGGCAAGGGGGCGCAGACGGCAATATTGGAATGTGAGTGTTGGAAAAAAATGCTGTTTTCCTGATGGCGAAAGAAGAGGAGGAGGTTGGGGAAAGTAGGCGGATGGAGTTATTAAGGGCCTGATACAGCTTCATGAGACAGGGCCTAGTAACTGAGTTATGGTAGTGAGCAGACGGAAGAAGATTCTACTTGGTTGGCTTTCGTATTGTTTTCCGTGTTCAGCGCTTAGTTGTTTGTTCATCAGTTGAATTTAGTTTTAGTAATTTGTATCCGGGTTTCGAAGTAATGTGACGTGGTAAATTGTTTTAATTTGATTGGGTCTTACGTCTCGTTGACAGCAACATCATTAGACGGTTACACATTTTTTCACACGAGGACTAGAAGTTAGCACTGTCATAGCCGTCTTAAGTAGAAGGCCGCAGCCTTAGATATGGCAACCCTGCCAGGAAGGGTCAAATTAACACTTTAATTTAACTCTCCAAAGGCAATGGCTGTACCTGATTCGTTATTGTGCCCTACATAGCGGAGAATCAGGGGAAGCCACTGCTGTTGGCGATACAAAATAAGTGTTAAAATGACCCTTCCTGCCAGGGTTGTCAGATCTAAGGCCGCGGCCTTCTACTAAAGACGGCTATGGCACTGTCAAACAATTATAATAATGAAAAAAAAATGTATTTTCTGGTGTTGTAGAAGTAAAGTTTTGAGAGTTGTGAATTGTTTATACTAGTTTTTAGATACATGGAAGTTATCGTATTTAAGGCCTCACTCTTTAGTGTTGCAGTGGTTTCGAAAATATTTTTTAAACACAAAATAATGAATATATCAAAAATTTAGTCTGGCAGATGTAACACTTATATATCATCATTTGTGTCTGAATTTTTATATCGCAGTACACCGAACGTCTTTTTAAATTTTTGCACCTGAAACAGCACATATTTTGTTGTCAAAATAAGCCGGAAAGAAGCAAAATAAAATTTTGCTAGCAAACGGTACATTATTTTAAAAAAAACTCTGGCAAAATTTTGTATCATATGACTGTACACAGTCTCAATTTTTTTCAAAGTATTTGGTTAAAAAATATTCACGTTATTTATAATTGTTTGAAATAAATGTAAGATCATGGCCTTAAAATAGTAAATATGACGGCATAATGGCTCGCGGAAAATTGTAAGCAGTACTCAGTTTATCCTTAACAGTCTATAGGAGAGGAATCAGGCATATAGCCTATGCTAAGCAACCATCCCAGTATTCGCAATGAGCGATTTCGGGAAACTCTAGAAAACCGGAATCAAGAAGGTCGTAGATGGGATTATAACACGGTTCCTCCCGGTACCACGAGGAAGAGGTACAGTTCTGGGCAGATTATTAAGACGTGACTAGATATTACTTCTATATTCACAGGTATATGGACTTAACCGCTCGTCAACTGCCGTCCAGTGGTGGATTTAAAAAAGGGGGTAGGGGGCTACCTGGCTAAAGCCCCCCCCCAAAAAAAAATCGTGTTCAACATTATGTAGCCAAAGTATGTCCAGTCGCCTCAAGGAAACTGGAGTTTTGTTCTATGATAATGCAAGTATATTTAATGTGTCCTACTTGTATATATGTTATGTTTAATGTTCTGTAACAATAAACCACCACACTTTTGAGATGACTGGTATTTTTTACAATCCATAAAGTCACATATGGCCCCCCTCCAAATAACTACGATTCTAAATCCGCGACTGTTGCCGTCAATCGTGTATTTATATTTGAAGGCAATATCTCCTGCGATCATTATACTGTGAAGGATATCCGTCTTGGGAAATAGAACCGTTTCAAACGGCATGCAACTTGTGTAAACCTGATCACTAGAGCCAAGATTTTATGGTGAAAATATTTATGCATCAGTTGCTTGGCTTCAATGTCTGTGTGCACATTTGCAGCTCTGCTTCATAATTAGTGATTGCATGTTTCAGCTTTCACTTGTCGTGGGTTTCTTCCAGCAAATCGTAGACGCATGGTTCCACAACTATTTTACTCTGATTGGTGCAGTCCACGGTCGTAGAAGAACAGGCCTGGACACTCGCCTATCTACCAATGTATTTTGCTTGACCCCCTTGTTGTTTGGCTGTAGTTCGTCAAGTTACCGAGAATGTTGTACTTTTTGGGGCTGTAATCCGGGCGGTCGGACTCAAACTCCACCCACTTTTCGCCATTGTTAACATTATAAAGTAAATAAAGACTACTGGAGCCATGATTTAAAATTGTGAGCGAAGGAAGTATTTCATACATTGATAAAAAAAACGTTTTGATAAATTGTTTATCTCAGTGGGAGGGAAGTGGGCGGAGTTTAGGCCCGACCGCGCGGATTACAGCGCCGAAAATGTATAGCGTTATCGATAACTTAGTGAACTGCAGCCAAACCACAAGGGGGTCAAGTTTCCAGGCGAGTGTCCAGACCTGTTCTTCTACGGCCGTGGTGCAGTCAAATGATAGACAAGTCTGAACAAAGACACGCTGTCAATAACCATGAAGCAGAGCTGCAGATGTGCACGTAAGACATTAAACAAAACGTGTAAAATATTATCGCGGCGAAATCGTGACTCTAGTAAACACTTGTCAAGAAACAACATACTTTTCCTATTTGGGTCACAAAATAAGGTTAATGACTCGCCACTATCACCCCTCCCCTCACTTCTCCCCTCATCAGAGATTTTAAGGGTTTTCAGTGTCCTGCAAATTCTCAAACTACTGGCAGGACAGCGTGGGAAATGAAATAAAATCATCACTAGGACTTGTGGATTGCAATACAAATACTGTCTGCTTCAGACGTGTATAGAATGTTTTATGCAATAGGGGTTCAATCACCATTGATCTTAATGGCAACTAGAACCCTATTGCATAATTTCGTCCTTGTAGTCCTCGGTTCGAACTCGAGTCCTGGGAGGCAGGGGAAATTTTGGACGTCTATCTCTAAGACTCGTGTGCTTTACTTGGGCTAATTCTATTTGATGCATTTTTAGCAGTTGATGACTGCTACGTCCCTAGCAAACCTCATCAATTCTTTGGGCGGAGGGCGACAGCCATGGCTAACGTCGCAGAGGCAACTTCGCACGCCCAATTATCATGGTCCGTGTTACGGTTTAGCTACGTGTGCTGTGAGATGACGTTTTAGTAAGTGAGTTGGTCCTGATTAGCTTTCCGACAAAAAAGTCGGCGAGTTAATGAGCTCAATTAAATACAAATAAATTCAGGTTGCCAGTACCACTTAGCGCCAGCATTCTCTCTCTCTCGTTCGCTCTCTTTAAACTGCCTCAGGCGATGGTAACGTGAGGGTGTTGTTTATTCACGCCGCTCATTTCGGTATCTTTCTACCTGTGGTTTTTACCGTCGTTTAGAAGAGTCCTGCACACACATTAAACGCTCTATTGACGTTGCAGGGACTGGAAAGAAATCGCTTTTTCTTAAGTCGTGCACAGTCATTGTCGTAGCTCTGGGCAACGTTTCGATCAATATCTTTATAGTTCAGTATAAAGCAGCTGTTTATTCTGATTGTTCCACTATTCAGTTAGTATGTTTTAATTTCCATACCCAGAAATTTCACAATTTTCAAGTTGAGTGGTAGTAAAGCAATATATAAAATACATACTATGGACTTAAGTTTTTTTAGTTTTGAGGATGCTTATACACTTCCGGCATTTAAAAATTTTTCATCCCTTAAAAACTACTTCATTAAGGCTCGGTTTCAGTCGCCATATTGCATTTTATTATTCTTCACTTTTTTGAAATTCTAAGAAGAAAAATGATGAATATGCGATTATACCTCATTCCCTATTTACATTTCGTTACAGCACAGACCTTGCGATTTGGCTGTTAACTTATAATTACGCCACAATTTGTGTGGCAAAATTTTTTATATTCATAATTTGCCCGACATATTGCGGCGTAGTTATAAGTTAACAGTTAAATCGCAAGGTCAGTACTGTAGCGAAATGTAAATAGAATTTGAGGTATAATCGCATATTAAAAAATTTTCTTCTCAGAATTCCAAAAAAGTGAATAATATTAAAATTCTGTAGGGCGACTGAAACCAAGCCTTAACAGCGACACTTGCTGAATATACACATCATCGGGAGTTGTTATCTAGGGATCTCACTTCTTGCGCTATAAATGTACGTTACAGCGAGTTGCAATTGTTCCTTTCTTTGTTAATAACTACTTAACGCACATTAAATTTGTGTACCTACAAAAAAAAACTCTCTTCAATGTCCTCATAAGTTAAAAATTTCAGCACGCTAATTAGAAAGAAATGTGATTTTCAGGCTTTTTAAACTGTTAAAGTCTTTTTATTCTGACTGCCTCATTTGGGAAAATACCTACTGGATTAAAAAAAATACACTAGTAAAAACTTACATAGAACTTATGAATAATGTTTTCGCCGTCTAAAGCTACACATTATAAAGAACAGCAGTAAAGCAATGTACGCTAGTTGTAAACAGATGGCCAGGAGCAAATATTCGCGACACAAAAGTAGCTACAAGTAGAAACATCAATTACCAGTAGCTGCACGCACGATTATATAATCAGATGAGATGGCTGTGAACCAATCGGATCAGCGTTGTTTGCAATTAACTGACGTTTATCAACGCTAAACTCAATCTGACGTGATGAGGTTTTAAACGGGACAACTAGTTGACCAAATTCTCTCTGAATCGAAATTCCGTACCCAGGCCTGGAGGAGCCTGGTCACACTGCATGTTGCATCTCCAGAACGATAAACGGATTTATTATCGAGTCGGCTTTAAATTATTTAGTAGCGGTTTTGTTTGAGCTAACATCTCGGCTAATAATGCTAATTAATCACTAGTCCACTACGCTTCTGTGTCAGAGCACAAACTACCGCGGTATAATTATTAAACATGAGTCTCTGTGAAAAATCCACTACGTGTTTCCGTCTTCAGACAGGGTCACATTGTGGATGAGAGAAGGCCAGGGTGAAGGCTGGGCCGTCTGTTCGACTAGCGAGACATACCTGTCGTCCGTCCTGTCTGAAGAATGTCTGAGGTGAGGCGAGGAGATTGTGGAGCAGCGACGGAATGAGAGAGGAGGGAGAAACAGGAGTTACCCGAGAAAACCCGACGTAACGTTTCCCACGTACGAAAAATCAGAGATCGAACCAGCATGGAGTCGAACCCTGATCGCCTATGAGGCTGACCCCTCGACCACCGCGGCACCTGGTTAACATGAATCCTTATAAATAACAAAACTTTTATAAATAATTCAAGCTGTCATCAAACATTAAAATTAAGCCTCTTTAGCAGATTGTAAACAAGATTAATTTCTACGAATTTACATACTACTGTAATGCACAGAATCTTTAGATACGTATAGCCAACTGAATATTGTTAAAAAAGAAAATGCGTACGTGTCTGTTAACAAGTCGGTGGATCATACACGAGCTCGCTATTGTAAGAAGCGAAACTATTTTTGTAATTTTAATTTCAGCTTATACGTACGTCGGTTGTTACTCAATTGTAGACATTGTTTTGTACTTTTGAGACAAATGCATGGCGATTTAAAACAACTGTGTGAAAGTAACAGTAACAACGTGCTGTTCTGTTGTGCGCTTGTTAAAAATATTCTTATTTTATTTAGCGAAGGCACTTTTACGCCACCTCCAGTGGTCAAATGAGACAACGCGTGCTCATTAACAGCGTAAACTTCACTAAGCTCCGGTGAAGAGCCTGTGTGTGGATCAGTGGCCGTACAAGCTTTAGCTCCAGTCTAGTATTCATGATGCGGCCGACGTTGTACACAAGTTATTTACGTGGGAAAGCAATTGTTTACACCCTTTCCTACTGCTGTGCCAAAAAAAAAAATAAAGTTTCAAAGCATATCGATGGTGAAGAATGGAAACCTTCTATGTCAAAAATCTTTATTCCACAGAAGAAAGAAAAAACTGTTTATTTTGTATGAAGCACATCCACAGCTGCAATCTTGACATTTTTATCGTTAGTAACGATTAATTTAGTAAGTTCAGTATGTCAAAATTACTCCGTCATAAATTTTTCAAGCAGTAAAATTAAAACATGCTGAAAACTGACATAGAAGGTTTTCATTCTTCACCATTGATATTCGAAAACACTAGAACAGTTATTATAAAGTCTGCCTATCTGAGGCCGTGGAGTGAGCATGAATAAGTATTTGCATGTTTAAAAAAGTCAGTGGTAGCACAGGTTCGGTAGGTACTCAGCCTAACCGTACAGTGAGACGTGTTGTCTAATTATTCGCTGCCTGTCTGCCCGAAAATATCTGTTTTTCTGTGGCCTCGCTTACCTTGTACGTCGAACATCGGGGCAAGCGCTGTTTGACGGGCCGTCCAGGCTGCCGATACCCAGAGACGGGAAAAATTCACGGGTTCACCGACTTTTAGGTTAGCCTTCAATAATATCTGTGTATTAGAGCAGAAAACAGCTGTAAGTAGGCTGCCCGCTGACACAGTAAAATGGGCCCGCAATTAGTTACATTTTTATTATTGGCTTATCGACTTCAAGGCGGTGTCAAATAGGTGAACGGACAATTGTGAAAATAGCACGTACTTATAGTTACTGGGATTCTAGCTTGCGCCTGAAAGAAAACGCGAATTTTTCAGGTCTCTACCGATACCGTTTACCATCACCAGCACGCACATCTGTACTCTATCACTTGAAGTTACGTTCTGGGACGAGGATCGCGGCGAAGAATTGGCTGCCTAGGCTCCCTCCCCGCAGCGCTGTAATCTACCTCTAAGAGGGGAGTACGCCAAAATGAACTATTGTCGCGCTACGAGTGGAAGTTGTGTGAATTAAAAAAACTTGGACTGACCACTGCGATGGTCGTATTTTTAAAAGAATGAATGTGATTGGTTGGAACATTTAAATCCAAACGAATTACAGAAACGTAACCGGAGGGGGGTTACTTTAAAATGTTATAAATACTAGAGCAGTTCTTTGAAAAAGAGAGAACGAAAAGACTGCTCCTGGATGTCTTGATAAGTACTGTAGGGTGATTATGTCCCGGCAGAGGATGATGGGTATTAAATTATTTATAATGCTGAAAAGCAGTGTTGGTAGAAATTGTAGCTGTGAATCTTTTTATTCTTGCAGAATAATTTGTTTATTTTCCTGTAATATTTCTTTGGGAAATTTAAAGACTAAAAGCTATCAGGATATTGTAAAATTAAAACTGTGAAGTATAATTTCGTTATTTTGACATTGTAAGAAAGGTTAAGATAAAAGTCACCCTGGTTAAATGATGTACGGGTAACAGAAATGTTTTATATATTTTAACGGAAAATAACATTTATGTGTACGAAGGAACTTTGTGAGATTATGAGTAGAAATATGACGTAAAATTATATATTTTTGTATAATTTCAATAAAAATAGAAATTAATTGTTTTTCGATATTATATATTATATATAATATTTGCATTTCAAGTCCTTATGCAATTAGAACATTTTTTTACTCAAATTTATCACTTTTGTAAGTGGTGTTTGTGATGTGTTTTCATAATCTAAGTTTGTTCAGCTTCTTGATGACGTCGTGGTGTTGTTCACGACGTTATAACAGGTATAACTGAACATGTCCCTATCCTTTCTCTGCCCAGCACTGTTAAGATAGGCAGCATCTTACAACAGCGCAAGCTGTCAACAAATAAGACTGTGATGTTTGTTGACACGTAAGTCTGAAAAGTAGAGTGATGTATAATATTGTGCAATATTTTCATTGTAATCTTTCAATGACTTTGTCTTGGAATGGTGTTGGCCTCGTTGTCCTTGTCCAGCATTGTCAAAATTTTCATGCTCCTGTTTGGTCCTTGTCTGACTTTATTAAGGTTTTTTTATACTGACTATATTCCTATTTCGGAGTTATTTGTATGTTTGTTAGCTACAGCCATTTATAGCTTCTTTGGTTCTTTGCCTTAGTATATTGTTGGACAGTTTCTCGTGCTTAATTCTGTGAGATATCTGAGTATCCGAAAAATCACTTCAGTTCGTCAATATTTTCGATGTATGGACAGTAGGAATAATTCACAGTACATTAATACTACATAAATATTGCGGTATCGCAAAGTAACACCCACCCACCACCTACCCCGCCATCCAGCTAACAACTTTTTTTTTTTAATGTTCATATCTGTGATCTTATAAACGATATTTTAGTACTTTTCCGAGTTTAATGGTTCCCGATAGTAGGTGCTTGTAATGTGTTTTATGTAAATGAGTTTTATATGGTTAGTAACTGCGAGTACTCTCATTGTGTCTACAGTTTTATACAGGTCCTTCAAAATAAAGTGAGCACTAAAGATTTAACGTTTGAGAATAATCACCAGCCGTTACTGCATATAATTCAACATCAACAATAGTTACCTTAGAACTAGTATGGTTGGGAGTGAACTGCTGAATGTTTTTCCGTGTATTTTCCTATTTAAATACAACAACGTAGAAATAAAATCAATCTAAATTGACATATTTGTGTTTCATGTCATTAATAAACTTTATTAATGCAACTATATAGGTTTCTACAGACATCACAAGTTATCTTACACGCGCAAACATTAAGTGACGTGTCCAGAGAGATTAGATATTTCCCGTCGTTAGCCGTTACGCGCGGAAAGATACGAATTGGCTGAAAATGGAAATTTAGCAGGGCGTTTTTGAGTGCTCACTTTATTTCGAACTGCTTATAAGCAGAATTAAGCATGCGTAACGGATATACATATTCCTCTAAGGAGTAAAATATCCCTTCAATATTGATAACTTAAGCGCATATTGAAACTGCATTGGCAAACTTCTTATCGCAATGTTTCATTCGATGCTTCAAGCCTAGTTTACACCAACGATAACATTGCTAATATGTAATAACATGTGTTTTCAACAAAGTTGTTAACAGTTTTGTAAAAATTATTGAAAATTGTTGACATCGTGTTATCAACATTGCTGCCAACATTCTGTTACTAACTTTGTCAATATTTATGAATAATTTTAATAACATTTGTTACTAACATTTTGTTGAAAACATTTGCTAGCAATAAAAGTTATAAATTTTAGAAACATGTTAATAACTTTGTCACCAACACTGTTAACACAATTTTTCCGACCCATTCTAATGCGGTCTAGATCAAAGGTTGTTGATAACAAAGGTTATTAGCAATGTTATCAACAATGTTGTAGACATTTTTTTCATCAACATTGCTATTAACTTCCGTTCATCATTCTTACAACTTGGTGTTATTAACATTGCTGAAAACACCAATATTTCTAACACATTTGCTATCAACATAGCTATAAAATAGCGTACCATAGCATATATTTTGTTGATAATATTTTGTTATTAACATTGTTACTGTTTTTTTTTCGGTGTAAACTGGGCTTTAGACAGCAGTGTAAGCATCACTACGGGTAAAGTGAGATATTACGTACGCAATTAGTATACTTCATGATAGTTAAAATATGGACAGTTAAAATATTTCCCAGAAAGAGAAAGCCGGCCTCAGTAGTGCAGCTAGTTAAGTGCCGGTCTACGGTGCGAGAGGTCCTGGGTTCAAAAACCGGCTCGGGCATGGCTGTTGTGTTGAACGTTCACGTCCTTTCAACCTAATCGGATCTTACTGCCTTATTGTTAAAGGGCCGCAAAACCTTTTTAACTTCCCTCAAAGAGTTAAGTGTGATGTAAGACTTTGGACAATAAACGCACCTAGGACAAAACCAGAGTTGCAATTCTTTTTTAATTCGCTTTTTTCCTTCAAAATCCACGTGGAGAGTGACCAGTTGGATTTGGAATGCCGCGTGCTTTCATGAATAGTTGTTTCTGAAAATAAAAAGACGGTAGGTTTCCTTTGTGAGAGCATGTATCATATATTTGTTGCTTGTTTTTCGTTTAGAAGAAATGAAACCTTACAAGGATTCATAGAAGATTATTACAAAGAATACTGCATTTATCAAAGCAACAGATGGGCGGGTTCAGAACCGACAGCCGATAGAGATCATACGGATAAGATAAATCGATTATGACGCTGGAAGGGTACATTCATTATATTTTTTCAAAAGAATTAACTATGGGAATGACTTTATAATGAATATTCTTCGCAAAGCTTGCAGTTTACAAAATGTTTACAATTTAATTGATTGCTTAAAAAGAAGCAGGCGCATGGTTAACCGTTAGGTAATTACGAACATGGTAAAACATAAACGTTTCAAACACGTAAGTAAATGTACAATTTGGTAGAAATGAAGCTACGTTTAACTTGGTAGTAGTTTTTTTTTCTTTCCGTAGATTGAAAGTACTGCACAAGCATTAGTCTCTTGGTGGTTTTAATCAAGAAGAATCGCTATTAAGGTTTGGTTTGAAATCTCAGTGTCTTTCCTCGTAATCATTTATCCGCAAATAAAACTTCTAGGAATGTTATTTTTCAAGACATATAAGAAAACTATTGTCTATAGAAGAAAAAAAAATATTGGAAATGGCATCTTAAGGATTCGACGCTCAAATCCGTAACGACTGCTCTGCACAGAGAAATTTCTAATTGTATAATTGTACCAAACACTGTTCAACTCTCTCATATTACACTAATAGTAATTTCCCACAAATAAAATATTTTTAGATGCTATAATTATTGTACAAGGGAATGTCAAAGTAGCGGTATGACTATTTTCGCTACCTACCCAAAGTAAAAACAATATTCAAGCAATACGAATGAAATAATTTAGTGAAAGTAAATTTATTTAGGTACAAAATGACACCTTTGTAATTTCACGTAAAATTTGTTCGTATAAAAAATTCTTGAATGACCCTAATTTTTTGCATATCTTTGAGTGCTCGTATTTATTAGAAATAATTTTTACGTGAAATAACTAATATGTAATTCTCTAGCTTAAGAGGGCCTGGTACATAATTCAACGCTTATAGAATGAATATATAATTATAGGTTTCTTGAAGCCAATTTGTGAAAATTAAACAATAGCAATCCTAGACAACAGTTTTAGCAAACGTTTTAAACTATATTGTTTCCAGTGTTACGAACTTCTGAGGCACAAGCTTTGACGCCGGAACCTCATGCATTTAACTGCGGCGCAAGAGATCACGCGTAACGAATTAGTAATTCTGGATAAATATTTACTCCTAAAGTTGGCAAATACCATTATCTAGGATTGTCATTGAGTATGTTATCCATATTGGCTTCGAAAAAAGTGTAGAATTCAATTGAACTTTTTAACGTTTATTTATCTACCACGCGCTCTTAAGATTCTACTATAGGCCTACCTCTGATATACAAATTATTGGTTTTTAAGTCGTAATATTTGTCTTAGATTAGAAATTTAAAAATGTGTTCAGGTGGAACCAATTTAATTTAAATGTTCTGTAACAATTTTTGCACAAAATTGGTTTTATGCATTTAATTCATTTAATACATTTTTTATTTTTTCTTTGTAACAAATATTAGGCTACGACTTAAAAACCAAGAATTTGTACATCAGGGGTATAGTGGAATCATAAAAAAAGAGTGCGGTTCACCTCAGTTTTCAGTGTCTTTTTATAACGCTTAACATCGAGGTCTTCAGCGCTGGTGAGGGGTGATATACACGAGGTGAGTATGGAGCAGCACAGGAATGAAGGGGGGGAGAAACTGGAGATCGCCGAGAAAACCCGCCGAACAACGACACTGTCCGGTACGATTCCTACATGTGAAAATCCGGGAACCCCGTTGAGAATGGAACCCGGTTCACCTTGGTGGGAGGCGAATGGTCTGACCAGTTTTTTTTTTTTTTTTTTTTTATGTTAGACTCCTTGGCGAGGTCGCAACATCGCCATCGATGCCAAACCCCCATTTTGCAGCGTTATTATAAGACAAATCCCCAGTTGTGACAGTTTTGTTGACTCTTACAAGTTAAATGACTCAAACGGACAAACACAAATTTTACACCCAGCCAGGCCTGGGAATCTAACCCAGAACCCCTCGTATCTAAGTCGGTCGCTCCACCCCGGTGGGGGGGGGGGGGGTCGGCATCCAGTCGGCCACCGCGGCCCACAAAAAACAACTGAAATCACAAAACAAAAACAGAAATATGCGCTGGATTTTACTACGCACTTTCCACGAATAAAATAATTGGGTCACCGCTTAAAGTCCCGTAGGAAAAAACCAACGACCAAAACATTCAACGCCGTTTTCACGCTCCGCTCATAAAGGCGACATTGTTGTTGACACACGAGCCAGTATAGTCCTTATCGCGTGCCTGTTTCCGTTCAAAATTTGTTCCAAGCGCGAGTTAGTTTGGTCACAAGCAAGCAACTATTTTGTCGGTTGTTGCAAACCGTACGGGAATCTGCTGTGGCTTGGTATTATTATTATTATTATTCCTCTCACGTTCTTTCCACCGCTTCTCCGCCTACGCTTCATCTGAGATCTCCCTCAGGTACGAGTCACAGCCGGCTCCGCTTTGATCCAGCTTCATTCAATTCAAATCGAACCTGCCTCAAACGTGAGCCTACAGTCCCTTTCCCCCCACCTCTTTACCCTTCTTTCCTTTTTATCCTCTTTGTAAAGTGTGTAAAGGGAAGCATGCCTGCTGTGAAAGGGAGAGGGGAAAAGAGTGGCCAGGTCCCTTTCAAACATATTTGGACTCCCTCCACTATTAATTTTTTCTTCAATAATTACTCAATTTTCCATGAACTGCTCATCAACAATTTGTGAAACTTATTAGTGTACAGCATAAGAAAAGTTAATGAAATTATAGCTAAAATAGGCGTAATTCAATAATTTCCGATCCATATTTCCACTTGTTTAAAATTATTTAAAATGTACTCCAGAGTTATTTTTTTCTCTATTGAAAATTATTTACTGGATCTGAATATTAGTTTTGAGAAAAATACAGCAAAAATATCAGTAAAACTATATAAAAACCACGGTCGTAGAAGAACAGGTCTGGACACTCGCCTATCTAACAATGTATTTTGCTTGACCCACTTGTTGTTTGGCTGCAGTTCGTCAAGTTACCGAGAATGTCGTACTTTTTGGCGCTGTTTTCCGGGCGGTCTGACTCAAATTCCGCCCACTTTTTTCCATTGTTAAATTTATAAAGGAACTAAAGATTGCTGGGGCCTTTTCTTAAATTTGTGAGCGAAGAAAGTATTTCATAAATTGATAAAAAATACGTTTTGATAAATTGTTTATCTTAGCGGAAAGGAAGTGGGCGGAGTTTAGTCCGACCGCCGTAACATCAGCGCCAATAAAACACAATATTCTCGGTAACTTGGTGAACTACAGCCAAACAACAAGGGGGTC
>PNEQ01009944.1:0-39559 GCA_003012365.1 Medauroidea extradentata | reverse complement strand
TAAAAACACACACTGGTCTGACTGCCATACCCACATACAAAGTAGACCTATAAGAGGGCCCACTGTACTTTTTATGCTTTATAGATTGTTATGGGCCTGTCACAGTTTGTTCGCGCTATTTTTGTCATTTCCGACATTTTAATTGTAGCTCTGTCGAATACATTGAATTTATTGATGTACACCGGTTACCAATTGAGGACTTAACATTCAAAAGGGGCTGAGTACCATTTTCGACAAAAATGAATTAGGTACATAGAAAGGTGCCAAAACATTAGGTCGAAGACATACCTGAAGTGCTATATCCTAGTGATATTCATGCGCGCCGTACATCAGCAGCACAATTAGATGAATGGAGTAACATCAACGCATTCGAGTCCTTTTAAAAAAATATATATTGATGTTCATAAATGCTTTGTGTTGATTACTGTTCGAGTGCTCGTATTTACTACTTTTCTATTGTAATAAATATGTGAACACATTTGGATAGTTCCTTGTTCATTTGTTTGTCGCAATATACTGTTTTCGCCATTGTCTAGAAACTTACGTTTCGGCACTTAGCCCCTTATGAACGTTAAGTCTTCAATTTTCATTGAAATTCTGCAGCTAATCGAAAAAAATAAATACAATGCTTATATTTGCGGCCTCTTGTGATAGCCTATATTGCATGCCCATAAACAAGCTCACATTAAGCACGTCAAGCGAATCTTGGCCTAAACTGGAGACGAAAATGCAAGTGACAAAGTGTTGGACGAAGACATTCTACACACACAATTTTTCAACACCGTTGCGCTCCACAATCAGGTATTATTTTATGTATGTTACGTCTAGCAAACGTAGAATCATGTTTGGACTGATCTGGATGTTAACCTGGACCCATAATATGCAGATAAGAATAGCAGTAGTAAGATATCTGAGGTGATATTAAACATTTAAATAAGCAATTAACAAAGTGCAAAATTTAAGACGTGAAATTTATAAAAAACAGAAACAACAACAACCAGTAATAAGAACTCGATGCAAACTCTTTGCACCATAAGAGTGAAATATCTCCGTCGTAATTTTTAAATGTTACAGCGTAACTTTAATTCTTCCATAACTCCTGCAGTATTTCTTAACGTTCTTTGAGCAAAATAATTTTGAGAGGTAACCGTCAGTTTAATTGCCCAAATAGGCTATTTTCGGCGCACTTATAATTTTTTTTATAAATTGTGCCAAAATGTTTTTTCATATAGACCAGGATCAAATAGGCCTACTGATTTTACTTTTCTTGCACTCTCATTTACTTGTAATAACAGCTATAATTCACTACATGAAAATACTGGCATAAATACAGGAGCTGATTTAACTGCCGGCTGCAAACTAGAGGTACAAGCAACATTTTTGCTCTACTATACCATGAATTCAAACGTCTTAGGAACGCTTGCGGTGTGATAACAATGCATATATGCATTGTATTGTTCGCTTCAACAGGAATTTTTAACTGTCTGCCTAGGCTTAGAATAATGTATAGCTTGTATTCATAACTTTCCTTTTTGTATAAACGTCCGAATGGGCCACCCAGTTCGTCATCACTGCCGTAGTACAAAACTTACATTTAAGTGAAAAATTGTGAACTTACGCAGTTGCAACGTTATGTTCTCAAGGAAGAAACAATTATACAAGAAAGACTGTATTTGTTTGTGGGCATACTCCATTGCTCATGCTTTGTTGACCAAACTTGTGTAAAATGTCAAAGTGCAAACACAGACATAACAGAAAAAATGAATGCTAGAGTAATTCGGCCAGAAACTATTACAGAAAATTAGTTGCTTGTAGCTGTTGTCGAAGTAGGTCTGTATGCGAGTGCGTACTAAATCTAGAAAGAAATGATTTCAGATTACTGACACACACGTTTAAAAATAACTTCGAACAAACAAACAACACTAAGGAATAATTGAAAACTGAAAAATACAGGACAAAGAAATCAAGACGTCGACAATAATCAAAACAAATATAAAAAATACGCGCGAATCTGAATGTACCAGCAGAACCCTTAGACGAGATTGCCATAACGTTTCAGGAACTTACGTCTACACTCGTCACCAGACAAACTAAATTTTCTTGTAAATGTTTAAACTATTTTAGTAATGAACGCCGAGTTTGTGGAGGTTACATACACCCTTGTACGCACGAATTGTTGCACTTAAACATGGGGGAAGGTGTTTTATCGTACGACCTTCATTTGAAAAGAAAGTAAGCGTAAAACAGCAGTGTTTAAAATTGACGAATTACGAGTAGGCCTACTCTAGCGGGATAGGAAACTTGGAACCCTTGAAAGGAGCGCATATGAACAAACGATCCCTGCTCAAGAATGTGGATTACTGAAGTCCAGGCTACTTAAAAATAATAATGCGAACCTCCGTATCCTCAGTCATTACACAAGATTATATTTTTCTTTTTTTTCTCTCTCTCGTCTAGCGGATATGATGCCCTACTGTATTTCGAGCCTTTTTTTTTTTATGCTGTTCATTTATTCTCTTTGTCCGTCCCTCATCGAATGGACAACGCGCCGAGCGTTGATACCCTTCGCAACTCAGCTCCGTTTAATGTCTGGCTTGAACTCTTTACTGCTTTTAAATTATGTTCGACAATGCTGGACGTATCATTGGCTGTTCTTTGCCTGCAGCTTTGCCATTTCATCCTACTCCAACCCTCTTAGCAAAAAACTCAACTCTTTTATTTCTCAGGTAAAATAAGACACCATTTTCCCTACATTGCGATTTTTCTTTCCATATAGCGTGTTTGCTACATTATTAAGTTAAATAATTTATTTAGAGTTGTATTACAATTAAATTGCTCTTGCGGTACCATTAAATAATAAACTACAAAACATTTATTGGAACCTTTGAAATACAGGATTCAATAATTGCAACAGCTTATTTATAACTTTTTTTGACTAACCTTTTTCTAAATATCATCTAACTATCGTCATTACAAAGATACTGTAATAATTAATAGGTAAAATACAAAATACTGATCAATCCAGTAGGGCTGTTTGATATCACAATTGTTATATCGAAATTAAATTCAACTGCATATTCGGTGTTTTCATTATATTGAGGATATAGATATCATATACATTTTCGGTATAACGTTAATATCGATAATACTAACATTTCCTTACATCGATTATATCTGTATCACTATAACTTTCGGTATACGTGATGCAGATAACATCGATTCTTGAATTTCCAATTTTCATTTGTGGTTTTTCAGATCACGAACAAAGTACCCCGTATTTTAAAGTATTTACATGTTTATCGCGTATGTCGCACGTTTAATTAATGTAGTACCATTAGTGGCATCATAATTTCAGATAAACCCGTAAATTGATGCATATTAATACGTAAAATGAAAATGAAGATAACAGAATGTATCGGACTGAAAGAGTGCGAGACTAGATAGATTTTACAGATTGTGAACATAAACAGCGACAGTGACGGTATTATTTCGACTATACATGTATAATTTTTAATAACATATAACATCGGCAACATAACTGAAGATGTCATTGACAGACACAATTAAAAATATTGAAAATGTATCAAAAACAATATCGTCCTCGTACAGTAACGATTCCGTCCAACCATGATTGTAGTGTTATAATGGTTTCGATAATAGTGCTCATTTTAATAATTTCAATTTCGATAACATAGGTCCAAAAATAATGTCCACGAAATCGCCAGTTTCAATGATATTGTAAATTTCGATCGTACTGTCAATTTCTATGTACTTGTTATCAATATATCGAAAATATCTGCATACCTGTGGTTTCGATAGTATCGTGATACCGATGTATCTGTATTTAGAAAGTTGTATATCGGTTACATTTTTATGTTTTGGTAATGGTCCGGCATGATCCCCACATGCGGAAGTCCGGGGACCGACCTCGCCGGGAATCGAACCCGGACCGCCTTGGAGGGAGGCGAGTGCTCTATCCACTACGCCAACAGCGGGCCCATAACGATACGAAAGTAACTACAACATATCTTATATCTACTTATATTGCATGTTTACCGAAGCAAAACTAAGCACGGAAGTTGATAAACCTCTATAAATGTTCTGACAGTCAGATGTGCTAAGAGTTTTATAATGTTGAACAAAAGTAATTTACAGAAAGATGTTAGAAGGGTCCAGATGGAGCATGTCGCCAGAAGTGTGTAACCAAACATACGCTTGGCGTGGCTGTGAACATTATGGCTGACTAATTACAGAATTTGTAGAAATATTAATTAGGAGGTGTGTAAAGTAAACAGGTCTAAAATATAGAGTTTTCAACCTAAATAGTATAATTCTTTCATTTGCCTTAAAAAAATTTCCAGACTGTTGTGTACTTTTGAGGTTAAAGCAGTATGGCGGCTGGCTAGTTTGCTGACTACCTCTCCCCCTTCTTGGCTTCATTGCCCTCGCCACTATTCCGACCTTATGCTACCCCCGTGAATTTACACAATTTAAATCAATATTTACTAATAAAATACTCTCTACGTACTACATATAATTAATGTAAGATCAGTAAAAAAAATTAAGGCCTAGGCGTTTACTATTTTAATCGTATTCATTTTTCTTTGAAATTTAGTAGCAATGGTGTTCTGCGAATATTAAAAAAAAAGGTAATTATCGCATTGCATTTAGTCTCTCAGCTGCGGAAGGGGACAAATTTCAGGCCCTAAAAACTTTGAAGACTATTTTCGTCGTTGTTGTGTCCTCTTTGTTAGCTTTCGTTCATTTGAATTATCATTTTTTTCGTTATATATAAAAAAGGAAATAATTATTTTCCTGTTGGCTGTTTTCTTTTCTGTATCATCTTGAGTTTTTTGTCCATAACAGATCTACACGTTGTCGTATTGTCAGACTGTTTACAAATGTTTAATTTTGTTGTTTTTTCGTGACTGTATCTTCTGTTTGTTTTACTTATTTGTTTTATATACCATTTTATAATTTTCATTTTTAACTCGCTGTGTCGTTAATTTATTCATTTAAAAATTTTTTAATCTCCTACGCGGCAATGTGTAAGGTCCTTTTAAATATTTCAAGTAATTTTAAGTTTACTTTTCTTCTTCGTTAAATTACGTAAACGTTAAGTTTACGAGGGTTACAAAATTGCTAATATTATAAATATAGTTCTGAAGACTTAGCATAATAGCCATTTTTTAATATATTGTTGCTAGCAGCGACTATCTTGCTGAGCGGTGGCGGCAGAACTAAGGGACCTCCGAGTGCACTTTACGGCTCATGTTATCTTTTGTGGCGCCGCAACAGCCTATCGTGCAAGCAGTGTAAGCTGATATAGCGGCGATAAGAATAAAGGAATCTCGGCATTGTGCTGCTCATGTTACCTTTAGGTGACGCGCGGTTGCGGTCACCGTCATGCCTATCTCGGGTTTAGAGACTCAAATGACAGCAGATATCATAGTCGAGAGTATTCCTGTGTGTACTCTCTTCTGCGGGATGGTGCTTGACCCAGATTCATCCTTCTAGAAGCTTTCATATATAGAATTGCCGCGAGAATTGTAACGTTAGATTTAGGGTATAAAAGAGAGCTGCGGCATAGACAAGAGAGATTTTGGCCGGCAGGTGTCTGGTGTGAGTTGTGGCGATAATGACTGGTTGCGAGAAGAATTCAGGAGTGTTGAGCGACATTGTCTGCGGCAACGAGTAATGCGACGAGGGAGTTTCGGGGTCTCAAGAGGACCATCGATGTGTTCTTAACTAGGACATTGATTCCACCATTTGTGAGTGGTGAGAATAGTTGAATGAGTTAAGGAATAGAGAACTTGTATACAGGACTGTGAGTATATTATGTAGATTTCATAACCTTCATGTAAATAGTAGTTATTTGAGCTGTTTGATGTTTTACTTAATAGTAATTGATCATAAGTGACATACAGAGATCATTTTGGTGTAGATAATTGTAAATCAATTTTATTAGCTTCATTTATTTAATTTTCTTTTATCAAAGACCTCCATCCCTCTGCGTACCTAGCCCCGACTTGTAACAATATATTGCTGTATTGTATTGAGCAATTTAATTATGAGTTTTCATTACGATGTGTATATTATTTTTAATGTATGTTAACTTGTCGTAGTAGCTTTATCCAATTTTGTAAAGACTAAATCTTTTTTATTTTGTCCCCCTGCAGTAAAAAAATGCTAAAATGTTTTTCTAAATGTAAACTTGGTTTTGTATTTATTTCACTATGTTGGCTGTTCATATTCATTCACGAATAATACTTTTCTTTGTCTTCATTCAGTAACCTACAATACGGGTGTTAATCTTGAATGTTTTTATGGTTTTTAGATTAGTTTCAAACATAGGCTACCTTTAATGTCGACATGCGAGCAGAAAAGTTATGTGCACATGGCACGATGGAAATTATATTTCCACGTCAGGTACGTTGATTTTATTGGAGAGTAGAGTAATTTTGTCTTTGTGTGAAGAAAAAACCCCACAGGGTTCGTAATCGTCGACTTAAATTTATCACATAATATTTCCGGTTTTTTTTATTGTGTACAATTTTGCTGTTGTAAAACAACTGTTCAATCGAGCGATTTCGAAGTTATTTCTTGATTTTATATAAATTTTTTAGCCTTCCCCATTTTAGGAAAATCCCCAAGTCAAGTTAAATTTTTATTAAGCTTAAGTTATTACCATCCCACAGCTTACTCTTACCACGTACAAAAAATAAACAAATGCTAGCAGCAAGGAAATAAAAAACGTATAAACACAGAACTTCCGTTCTTACGTAACTACCAGTATAAAAGCGAGTATTCTGGAAATTGTTTGTTGTAACTGTATTTTACAGTTGCATTTTTTAAGTTGGTTTAATTGAATTTTTACTAAGGCCATGATTCTATATTTCTGCTGTTTTCGCGGTAGTCACTTTTTAAGCCTAAACAAGAGCAGAAATCAAAACTAGGTTTGGTGATTTTTTTAAAAATTGGTTTCACCATGTTGGCAAATTTTTACAAGGTATTAAATACCATAGTTGTATCTAATTGTGTAATTAATGAAATTTTTAATTAAGTTACTAACCGTGTATTTTATTGTGTTGAAACAATTAGCTGTTATGGGAAAACGCATTTTAAACCACATTTCCAAACAGACTTGTAATAGCTGTGCTCGTTTTAGCTTAAAATATAAATATAGTAAAGAAATAAAAAAAACAGGAGAACATGGACTGAATCAATACACTAGACGAAATTTTAATTGTAAGTTGTGACACCGCTGGACTATTCTTGCATTGCTGAGTTTCAATTAATCGTATCCAAAGTACTGGAGAATACATGCAAATATTTGATCCAACATTAATTGTTGTTGCCCGCCAAACAAACGCTATTAGGGGAATAAAAGCGATGAATTAGACGGCTGGAAAAGAAAGTGCTAGCGTGTTAATATGATTCTGCTGGCCCGCCCATTCCAGTGCCTGGCTGAACTAGGTCAGAGCTGAGAGGGTTCAAGCGAAACAAGCAATTTTCCTGGCTATAAAGTCTCTAGAGATTGATATCGCCATTGAAGACTTTATTGCTGCAGCACTTTTGTGACGGCCAGATGATGAACGCGGGGAAATAAAGAAGGAAAAGTAGGCTCCATTACTAATGAGAAAATACTGGAGCTGGCAGAATTTCATCATCTTTCCCCGGTTTTCTTTTACAGCCTCGTTAATTTTTCCAAGGTTGTGCCAGCTTACGATATACATAAAGATCTGTCATATGCTCTTATTTTGAAGACCAGGTCTCATTTATTCGCACGCAGTTTACAAGATCTCGTGATGATCTCTACAGGAGTTTTAATTAAACTGCAGTTGTGACTTGACACTGCAGGTTAATGAAGTTTTAATAACTGCGTCCTCCGAAATCACGCATTTAATTCCAAGGGATGTTTTTGTTACTAAAAATTGATATACCAAGGCTTTCCAGATAACAAATTGTAAGCTTCGATAATTGTCACTACAAGATGAAACAAAACCAGTTTTTTAAAATGTATGGAAATGTAAAATGAATGTATAAACACTGTCCCTTCAGAACAACACCGTATTTGCACAGAAAAATTTAATAAATATTGAGTTGTTGGAATTAGAATTTTAATAAGTTTCAAAAATTACATTTTGTGTAATCAGGAAGCTACACTGAAGTTACTCATTGGTTTTACTTACGCTATATATGTGGCTATTTCCAGTCGTCTCCACCGATGAGTGTTAAGAAAATCCACGGTTACATTTAAGGGGCCTCCCTAGATAGGCTGTGTTTGTGTGTGTGAGGCAGGAGCGATAAGGTTGCCATTAGCCCACGTATATAATGTATTATCGCCTCTCCGTGCAAGCTACTCAACTGGTGTGCAGTGCTTTACTATTATCCTTTTTCCTATGGGACTTTAAACGGCAGTCTGGAAAACCCACTTTTAGCCATTTTGAGGGGCCCGAAAATGACGTTTCTTATAAACGTGCCGAATTTTTAAAACTATAGCGACGTAGTTTCAAGTGTGTATTATTTTCGTAGATATAAAAATATAATGCGCGTTAAATAGTTTCGTCAAGAAAAGAATAGTCGTAACTCGCTGCAACTCACTTGAAGCGCAGGTAGGCAGGCCCCTTAAACACGAGATAATGAGTAGTACTAAAACAAAAATAATCCAAGGAAGCCAAACATTGCTGTAGTCAACAAAAATACAAGCAATTCTGAAATAGGACTATAGTAGGCATATAACGGAATCCAAAGAAAGGGATAAGTTAAGTGAAAATAGACGGGGACCATATCTTGATTATCTGCTCACGCAGAGATGGGCTTCTTGCTGCACGAGTACTCTAGCCCAGCGACTAGAGGCGAAGAGACAAGGGGTGCGTCAGCAGGAGTCGACATTATCTACTCGGAAACATTCACTGTCAGTGGTATATATCGAACAAACTCTTCAGTTAGCTACACACCCCTGTAGCATTTGTCCTGACTTTGTTCCCTTGAGTTCAGAACAGTAGATGATACCTCCTGTAGTGGCTGATATCAGAAGTTTTATTATAACTTGTCAAATTACTATTAATTATTCGACTATAGAACGGCATACATGCGTGAAGAGGTCGTGTCAGTGTTTCAGGCGCATGTATGCAACCCGCTTTAACCCCATATAAATCAAGGCCAATCGTACTATCGCTATAGAAATAAGAGTATTTCACATATCAACATTATCTCCGTGGTTTATCAAAGACACTGTCGTTGTTATTGTGTAAAGAATGGTTGACTACATATTTTACAAAACAATTTTTTGTATTACGTTGATAGAGTAACCATTTGTTATACTTCATTTTACAGAACGCAGCGAAAGTAAGAACGACTGTGTCTTTGATCAATATAGATGATAATGTTGATATGTGTAATACTCTTATTGCTATAGCGATAGTAAGATTAGCCTTGATTTATAATGAGTTAATGCGGGTTGCATACATGCGCCTGCAACACCAGAACGACCTCATAAAACCATCACTTGCATGTCCGGCTAGAATGGCAGATAGTGAAAGCTCAGGATACGTTGAGCAGTGAGACTCTATCCTTTTGGGCAACTCAATGGGTTAATATACTTCACAGCTCCCTACATATGACGACGACAAGCATAATTCTACGAAAGAATTGGTAACAAACCACTTTTCCATATAACTGCATATTAAACCACTGCATTCTGGAAGGAAAATTTTATCTTCCACCACCGAATCTTCTGAATGTCGTTACATATTTTCATTATTCCTAGAACTTTATATATATTTCAAACACTAAACATTCCATTTTTTCACACCACTCATATGACAAACAAAATAAAATTGCCAAGAGACAGATTTGCCAGCAGAATAAAGTAAGAAAAAAATGATTATATACGTAACAAATTGAAAGGCCAACAACAACATTTTTAATGTTTCACCAACCAACCCATATAGGGAAAAATTTTTTAAAAATAATTAAATATACATGATTAAAATAGGTACTGCAGGGCATTCAGAGTTTTAACACTATCATTTGTGATATGACGGTTCATTATTAACTATCGTTATGTGACACCCCCAGTGCAATAATCATTCAAAGATCAAATGGTAGGCCTATTTGTAATTTATTTACTGTGGCAACAATGCCCTACCGGCGTTACATACGGTTCATGAACCCAGCCCACAGTCGTAGAAGAACAGGTCTGGACACTCGCCTATCTAACAATGTATTTTGCTTGACCCCCTTGTTGTTTGACTGCAGTTCGTCAAGTTATCGAGAATGTTGTTTTATTAGCGCTTCAGTTAGGGCGGTCGGACTCAAACTCCGACAACTTTTTTCCATTGTTAAAATTATAAAGTAAATAAAGATTGCTGGAGCCTTTTCTTAAATTTGGGAGCAAAGGAAGTATTATATAAATTGATAAAAAATACGTCTTGATAAATTGTTTATCTTAGTGGAAAGGAAGTGGGCGGAGCTTGAATCCGACCGCCCTAACATCAGCGCCAATAAAACACAATATTCTCGGTCACTTAGTGCACCACAGCCAAACAACAAGGGGGTAAAGTTTCCAGGCGAGTGTCCAGACCTGTTCTTCTACGACCGTGACCCAGCCAAAACACACGCGCTGCCGTCTTGCGTTATGATTAGAGATGATGGGATGGTTTATCGCGGGAAAACTTGACTGCTGGGATTCAACACACGTTCAGCTTAACAGAAGATTACTGGCTTTAGTTTGTACTTGGAGCTGATGCCCTATTTGACTGAGCCAATAAGAATCCCGCTATTGTAATATGTGATGCCTGTTATTGGTCTGCAGACAGCTACGTTGTGTCAGAAGTATATCACCGAATCATATTTATTGCAAGAAACTACAACGTTTTCAAGGGTATGTTGGCACAAAATATTTTCGCGTTATACCATCATCTATAGTTACGATTAGCAACTAGTCTGTCGATGTGCACTTGTTTAAACGATCCGTTTACATAAAACGCCTAAAAAATCAACTCCTCTTGCGTAAAAAAGTACATTGTCCAGGGACTCATTTTTCCGTCGTTTGACTATAATTGTGATGTGGTTTACAGGGACCTTACTGATGAACAAGCAATTACACTGCAGAAGATTCGAAATACGTGTGTACGTTATATAACCTTATAACACGTGGTCATATCTCACAATTTTACAAAAAAATTTGTCATGACAGCGACTGGAAAACAGGCGTAAATTACATTGCCTCCTTCTCCTAAGAAAGGTTTTGTATTCTAAATCTCCTTCCTATTTAACAACCAAATTTGATTTACTTTCCCGTCATAAAATTGGTACCCGCTCGAAAGCCACTCTGTCTCTGCTCATACCTAAGCATCGCACTAGTGCTTATGCTAAATATGTCACAGTTTCAGCAGCACGCGCCTGGAAAGCACTGGATAGACATGTCAAACAAATGTTTCAGTTCACATTTTAAAGAGCTCTGTTAAAAAGTATAAAAACTGATTTTGATAGCGCAGAGTGAACAGTGACTGATCTCACTTTCATTAATTCGGTGTGAATGTGTGCGTGAATGAATTGTGAACGACTTCTGTAATGTTTTTTTATTTGTGTTTCATAATGTATTTTATGGTTTGTAATTTTTAGAGACTGTTCTTTGCTTATTGAATAATGTACTTTGTTTGATGATCTTAAAAGTTGTAACCACTGTGGTTAAGTGGTACACAAGGCAATTCCGCCTAAACTTCGCCACGTGTTCAAATAAGTCTCAATAAATAAATAAGGGACTCGGAGAAAGAGGGCTCTCGCGCGAGCACAGAGCTTCGTTGTAAGCAAGACGCGAGTGTACGTAACAGGCTGCAGCGCCGATCTCGGATTCGGCGGTAAATGTTTTCCACAAAACATCCCTGGTGGCGCTGTATCCGCCCTTGTTAATTTCCATTCTCAACTAGGTGTGCGTAGAGTTCATCAGGTTCCGCTCTCCTTTGAAAAGGGCTTTTCATATTTTATAAAAAGGTTTACAAAAGGGCTCGTAGGGGGGTTGGGGAGGGAAAAGTTGGGCGTACAAACGCAGGCAGCCAGGCTTTTTAATTGGCCGGTGCACGGAAGGAAATTCTGGAAACTGCTCGCCTGGGGAGAATTGGGTGGGGGGAGGCAAAAAGCTTTCTAGGGTGCTTTTGATGTCACTCCTAGCGACTCGAAGGGAGGGAAATAATATTTGGCACGTGGAAAACTGCCTCAACCCTCGCCTTCTCATCCCCAAAACCTCCCCCCCCCCCTCGTCATCATCTCATTCCGCACAGAGCCATTCTGCTGGCTTCTTTTCCAGGCTGCTAGCCAAACAATATGGCGGAGGAATAGTGAAAGTTAATGCTCTTAGCTCGCGAGGAACCCAGGCCTTGCCGTGATAAAAATACGCGTTCCCTTATAAACAATGGCAGCATTATTTGTTGTGTGTGCCTGTCTTAAATCGTTTCGTCAGTTCCCTGAACAATAACGTTTTGCCCCCGCGGAACGTAAGGGGAATTAAGGGGGAGGGGGCAACCTTCCAGTCGGCGATGTTGCCAGATTTCTTATACGCCGCCCTCTTCCTCCTCACTGTGAGAAAAAAGTGATAATGTAATTCTGAGAAATGAGATTTTATTCCTTTTCAGACGTAACCCGTGACGTAGTTTCCTTGCTCTTTCTCTCTCTTTCTCTCTCTCTCTCTCTCTCTCTCTCTTTCTCTCTCCTGTGAAATAACCGGTTCCATGGCTAAAGCAACTTCGGCTGGACTGAGAGAGCGCGGCAGTTTATTAATTATGTAATTCCAGTGACGTTCTGAAGTACTTTCACATGTATCAATAGTGTCGCAGTTGGCGCAGTATGGCTATATCACTCGTCTCCCACCAAGTATGCGTTATCCATACATATGCATTTTCCTATGAGGAGTACATTATCACTTAAATATTCGTAACAATTAGCGTGTATTGAAACTGTTTTCGCAAACTGAGTTCTCACTGCTTCACTTACTAGTTCAGACAACTGTACCAGTATGACTACTGGCATAGTGAGATATTACGTTAGTTAACATAAATAATGTTAAGATATTTCCCCTTAAGGGTGCGGTTCACCTAAGTTTTCAACGTCTTTTTATATTTTTATATTTGTACCAGATATTTTTTTTATTTGAGACATAATTTGTGATTAAATCTTCCTCTTAGGAAATTTGTGTATCTCTCATAGTTTTCGCATAATAAGTAGTAAACTTCAAAATTTGCACTTAATGGTTTTTTAGTACGCCACTAAAACCAACTGGCATACCAAACCGAAAAAATTCACAGTATATAACAATCGTATAGGCTATTATTTGACATATATAAAAACAAAAAATAAAATATTTTTGTATTAAATAAAAATGGCTGAATTTTAAAATGAAAGTTTAAAAATTTCAAATATTTTTTTTTTAAATACAAAAAATATGTTGTTTTTTGTTTTCGTGTGGGTCAAATCACAGCCTACAACACTGTTCTAAACTGTGAATGTTTTCGGTTCGGTATGTCAGTTGGTTTTAGTGGCATACATAAAACCGTGAAGTGCAAATTTTGACGTTCACGACTCATTACGCAGAAACTATGAGAGGTACGAAAATTTCCTAAGAGGTAGATTTAATTAAAATTTATGTCTAAAATAAGAAAAAAATATCTGGTACAAGTATACAAGTAAAGAAAGACATTGAAAACTGAGGTGAACTGCGCCCTTAAAGAGTGGAGTGTGATGTAAGACTTAGGACAGTAGGCCTACGCCTCCTACCAAGGCGATCCAGTTCGATTTCTGGCGGGGTCGGGCCCCGGGTTTTCGCATGTAGGAATTGTGCCGGACGATGCCGTTGGTCGGTGGGGATCTCCCTTTCCCCCGCCCCTTCATTTCGGCGCTGTTCCACACTCGTATCACGTCACCCCTCGCCAGCACTAACTAAAGACCTAGATGTTAAGTGCTGACCAAAATTACTTTAATCAGACCGAGGGAGGTGGCACAACGATAACGCGTTGGACTTACATTCAGTAGGACCCGGGTTTTATTCACGGCCACGGCCGTCAGTAGTATGTTCATGCCGGTTCTGGCGCAGGAGCCGGTGTAAGACGCCCGCCCGAGTGAGGCGCCCCCACCCCGCCATGTTGTGACGGCACGCCCCCGGCCTTTAACCTGACCTGACCTTGACGTAAAATTTCCAAAATTCCGAAGAAAAAAACTCCGAAAAATTTCAAAAAATTCCATCCGGCTTTTGTTTTCATGAATTCTCGAAATCTCTCCAGGTGAATGCTAGAATACTTTCTTAACACAGGCCATGGTCGACTCCTTTCCTAGTTCCTGTCTTCGTGTAAAGTGGTGGGTAACCGTCTACAATGACCTCGCTGTTGACGAAATACGTAAAGTACAATAAAATTTTTAAAAATGAATTTATGAGAAGGCTTGGTTAGGATATTATTTTTCACGCTGAAGAAGTGAGGCTCATGTTTTTCTGTCGTATTCTACGTACCAATCCAGTAGGCTAATATTTACCGAAAGTTATTCTGAATTCCATCGTGTTTTTTTTCTGTAACCCAATTTAATGCAATACTCTCGTGCAGTGATTAGAATTATTTCTTGGGAATTGTCATCTAAGCGGCACATCCCCAAGTGCAATTTGTGTTTTCTTGGAGGATTCATTTTCTGGAGCCGTTTACGATACATATCTTCCAATTTGACGACGCAAGTCTATTACCGAGGCGAAAGTCCTACCTAGGGCCATGAACTTTTCGCGAAAATAATTTAGCCCCAGTTTGTTTCAGTGTCTTATGTGTATATCTACAGTTCTGCTTCGTAGTTAGTGATTGGTGGAGACAAGAAAAATTCGTTGGTTCACTGACCTTTAGGCTAGCCTCCAGGAATAACTATGTATTCAAGTAGTTAACATCTGTTCATTGGCGGCTCGCTGACCCAGTGGAACAACACGATTTGACCTCAATTTACTTGCTTCTATGTTATTGGCTCAACGCTCTCCAGGAGGAGTCAAAGGGGGAGCCAATTGAGAAAGTGACACGAACTTATAGTTGTTTTAATTATAGCATGCGTCGGAAAGAAAACGCGAATTTTTCGTGTCCCTATAGTGACTGGATGTTTGTAAGTCTCACGTGTCTTGAAGTTCTATTGGTGTCGTGGTAACCCTACTGTGGTTGGCACAGTCCAATAAGAGAAGTCACTTGACATAGACACGCTGACAGTAACCATGAAGCTGAACTGCAGATACACACGTAAAGCACTGAAACAAACTGCGGCAAAATTCTTTTCGCAAAATGTTCAAGGCCCTAGTCATGTCTCGCGACAACCGCTTCGTTACTCTCCCAACGACGGCTGCAACCTGCGAATTGTTTTAAAGAGAAAACCGTACTCACAAGTACCGTCTATAAAACTAACAATATTTCATAAAAATTCAAAATTATGGTTTTATCGCACCTGAACACCCTTAAGGTGCAAGGAAAGGTAAAATGCAGAGCGAACTCCTGGAATACTCAATTATCGATAAATTCTGAACTACTCGTCATAATTCGGTGAATTTTTTTCTACTGAGCAGATATTTTATTATTACCAGACATCTATTTATACAGCACTAGGAGGTAGAATGCTTTAGTTTCGAGTAAAAAATGAAAATGGTTTTTAGAAAAATTAGAGTTAGAAACCACTAAATCTATTAAAATGGAAAACTGTAATTTATAATATGTTAAATTCCTTGTTTCTATAATAACCGATTGCTATAGATACCTGGGTATTAACAAACAGTATTAAAATTACAAAAATTACAGTTTCTCATTTTCGTAGATGTTGTGGTTTTAAACCCTTATTTTTCTATAAACAGATATTAATTGTTTTTATTTGAAAACAAAATCATACTACTGACTAGTGCTGTATAAGTAGACGTCCACTTATAAAATATCTACTCGACAAAAATGTCCCATCGAATTGTCATAAGTAGTTAAGAATTTCTTGGCGATTGAGTATTACATCATTGTATTATAGTGCGACTCAATATTAGTTTTGTAGACATTACACACGACTATATTTTCCACTTTTGAAAAAATTATTTCTCTCTCAAAGTCTTGCCATTGTGGCATGTCAAAGTCAAAATTAACGAGTTTTAAGAACATACAAATAAAAAAAAACTTACTTGAATGATATAATTCACACTAGAAACAGATGTTATGGGCCAGCAACCAAAAGATTAAAAAATAGTCAACGAAATTCCTTTGCATTAAAAAATCTGAAAATTGTGTTGGTTATCAAATACTGCAATTTTTTAAAATAATTTTTTTATTTACTGCAATTTTTTAAAATAATTTTTTTATTTACTGCAATTTTTTAAAATAAATTTTTTATTTACTGCAATTTTTAACAAATATAAAGGGATTTTGTTGTGTGTTTTAAAATCTTTTAGCATACGACTCTCGATATCTAATTTTGGAATGAATTATTTAATTCTAAGAAGTCAGTTGGTTTTTGTTATTTGTATGTTCTTGTAACTTGCAAATTTTGATTTTGACATGCTGCTGTGAGAAGATTATGAGCGCTAAAAAATGTTCACAAGTGGAAGATGAAATCACATGTAATGTCTACAAAACTAACACTATGTCGTAAAAATATACAACACTATCCATTTATGCCACTCTAAATATACTTTAAAGTCGACGAGAAATGTGTGTGTTAGTTGCGACAGTACAGCAGTCCCATGCTCTCGCACAAAAGTCATTACAAGACATCTGCAGAATTTGTAATACTCCTCCTTTATTATTAACCTGTATAATAATGTAATGTGTCAGTGAAATACCCTTCAAAAAGATACACTTTTTAGGCCTGGCGACTAATTTTATAAACTGTGATTCATTATGTGGCGCGTATACATAACAGCTGGGGTAGGTTTGTTAGAGCTTGTTAATGTAAACTACGGAAACGACAGCACAGCTGCGCGCATTAGGTAATAAAAAACAAGCCAATTTTCCTTGAATTAGACCCCATTATGTATCGAGTTTAATGATGTGGGTTCTTGTAAGAATCAACATTAAGATGTTAATGAATTTTTTTCATGCGCGCTGACATCATGAACACACAGTTCCGAAATGTGGTTTAATTTACTTTTCAGGATTTCGTTTTATAACACTGTAACAAAAATTTTTGGTTTCTCCGGAAGTAAACTTTTGAACTTACTCAAAGCCTGTGGAAGGAAGGTAACATACATATACATATTTAATACGCGCACACACATATTCAAAAGTCATTTTCATAGGGATATCTGAACAAGTATACCAAGTATACGAAGGAAAAAAATACTCAGGATAAGTTTTTGTGTTAAATAGGCCTACCGTTAACTTTCTTTGCCGAATAAATGCTAGAACAAGGACGGCTTGTGAACACAGTCATTAACAGTTAAATTTAAAATAAATTACCTCTTAATATTAAGCAACTACTGTCTGAATTGTGTCAAAACAATGAAAGACAGTTATTTTATTTTATTTAAGGAAATTATATTTTAAACCAAATTTTAATGGTAGTAGACCCACTGTATTAAATTTACGAACAAATTGAAAACACGTTCTGAACTTAATTTTACTTGATGATAGATTATAAATAGTAATACTACGAATACGTATAATTTGTTTATGTATTTGTATAAATTGTGTATGTGATGGTTTATACAGATATTGTTATCTTTGTTGATATCCAAGGCAAGGGTATATAGTATTAGCCCCACAAATACTAGTCTGGACAAACGAGTCTTCAAACCAGGCAGTGGTCGTGCCTATATAAACGTAAGGGAAACATATGAATCAGCCTTTTTTGGGTGTCACAACATGGCAACATCCTGTTCAGTAAATTTTCGTTACGTGATAAGTGTGTAATCAAACCCCTGTTTTAAGCAAGTATGTAGTTAACCATTGCTATCAGCATTAACATCTTACATGTTTTTGTTATTTAAGGTGAATAAACATAAATGTTTACAGGTTGCGTCAGCTCCTTTGTTAAAATTGTTAATTTTTGTATAATAAATTAACGGTGTGAGAAACATTACATTATACTTTAGGTGCCTATTTTTGGAATAAATTGGTATTAAGAGAAATTACTTATTTTTTTACTCAGTGATAGTAATTTTACAAAAATTTTAGTTAACTTAATTATTTCATAATTATGTCTTAATAGTGCGATTATAATGTGCGTAATGAAAGGTAAGGTAGTTAGCTAAGTCTCTATTGAAAAATTTTCAAATAAATATTGTCAAAATTTCAGTCGGGAAGAACTGAAGAAAAATTCAGCGTGATAAGTGACTCGGGCACTAAAGGGTTACGGAAAGTTAAGGTGCCGAGCGAAGGAATGGAATATTCAATCGTCGATAAAATATAAACTACTCATCTTATTTCAATGGAATTTTTTTTTTTGTTTGCCGAGCAGATATCTTATTAGCGAACGTCTGTTTGTGTAGCACTGGGCGGTAGTATGCTTTGTTTTCGAGTAAAATTAAACACTCTGTATAGAAAAAATATAAGGATTGAAACCACAAAATCCATTTTAAAAAGTGGAAAACAGTAATTTTTATAATGTTTCATTCAATTTTAAAATAATTTTAACATTCGTAAACCACTCGAGCAGAGGTTTATTGGAAAGTAAAATTATTTTAAAATCAAAATGTGAATATTTTTTTAACTCTGTAATTATAGAGTCCTGGATATTATCGTACTAAAAATTATAAAAACTACAGTTTTCCATTTTTACAGATTTAGTGGTTTCAATCCCTTATTTTTTCTAATTAGGCCTACCGTTTTTAATTTTTTACTCGAAAGCAAAGAATACTACCGCCTAGTGCTGTATAAATAAACGTACGCTAATATAATATCTGCTCGGCAAAAAAAATCCCATCGAATTACGATGAGTAGTTAAGATTTTATCGACGACTGACTATTCCAGTCGTTCGCTCGACACCTTAATTTTCCAAACCCCGTAACGAAACTCAAATGGCCTCAGCGTCACGATGCGACACCCAGAAAAAGCGCGGAGCCATCTCCTGACTGTTCTTACCTACATGGGGCAAACGTACAAAGGGCGTGATGCTAGTTCTCCGCTTCTCGCCTGGAGGTGTGTATGTGTAGAAGAGATGTGAAAGGGAGGGAGGGGGGAGAGCCGCCACGATCAGCAGCCCGAGGGAGGAGGCGCGGCGCGGCCAGTCCGGCCTAATGGCGGGATAAATAATTCAGACGGCGGAGGTGAATAATGAACGACGGAGCAGACGTCGCGGGGCCGCGTCAATGAGGAGGAGTTACGCCCGGCGGAAGGTAGAGACGAGCGGGCGGGTTGGTTGGTGCAGGAGGATCACCAGCAAGCAGTACGACAGACGACTCTCCCTCCTGAGATCCGCCCGAGTGCGACCCTGGCCACTTAACCCGCTCCGAGGTACACGCCCACCTCGAGTGCCTCGCCACTCCATTAATCACGGCGACACTACCCAGCCGCTCCACTCCACGTGGAAACTTTCCACTCCTCTGTCCCCTCGTCGCGATCCTCCACGACTTGTGACACCACCTACCTGGGTCACTCGCCTCACCGCAGTATCGTCCTGCACGAGATCTATGCAGGCTGTTAGCGGTATTTTCAATACTTCCAAGACTGCCTTCTGCCTTGTCTAGAACAATAATCGTATTAGACGGTGATCTTGGACATTAATATTTCATCGTGGTTCAATCTTCTAGACTTTTATTATTACTAGAATCCCAGATTGTTGGTTGCCACAACGTCTTTCAATGCACGTGCACATCTACAGATCCGATTCGTGGTCTGTGAGTGGATGTTTTTAAGTGGGGAGTTCATGCGAAATTTTTTATTATTTTAACAATTTTTATATTAGTACGAGATATGGTTTGTTTTGTACACATACATTGTGACTGTTTTTCACAGAAATGAAAACTTTCTAACTGTCATAGTTTTTGTATAATGACAAGTAAAAGCTAAAATTTGCATAAAACGGTTTTTTACAAGAAACGAAAAGTAATTCACTTACAGGAATTAAATATTTCACAGTGAAAGAGAGTGTGACGGTCTACAACTAGAAATGCACAAAACCTTGTATTAAAATTTTGTGTAGATAAAAATATTCTGGAAGTTGACATTTTTTAATTTAAATTTCAGCAATTTTTTTAAAAGACAAAAAACATTCAATGTGTTTTTATTCATGTCTAGACATAGCCAGCAACACTGTCCTTCAGTGGGAATTATTTCATTTCTGTATGACAGTTGGTTTTCGTTTCTTGTATAAAACTGTTTCATGCAAACTTTGGCTTTGGAATGCCATTATATAAAATTTGTGAAAGCTAGAAGAATTTCATTACTCTAAAAAAATAGTCACAATGTGTACTTACAAAACAGACAAGTCTCGTACAAATATAAAAATTATCAAAATCATTAAAATTTTGCTGGGAGGCCCTCCCTTTTTTTTTCTCTCTCACACACACACACTCTATCTCCCTCTCTCTGTCTCGACGTCTTGAGGTTCTCAGATGTGTAGAATCGCAGTAACCTGGTTCTGATCGACTAAGTTAAAATAACTGACGACTCTACACAAAGACACGCTGCCAAAAAAACTCCGAAGCAAACCTGCAGATATGCACATACGGCGTTGAAACGAAGTGATTCAAAAACCTTGTGAAAATTACCGGTTACTCCTCATTACGCAGTTATATCGGTGGAAAGTCTGTAGCGAAGATCAGTGAAAATATGGAGGAGGGAGGATGTTTTGCGATTTTTTTTTTAAATTGAAAACTAATAAATTTTTACTGCCTGGGTATTAAAAAAACACCTAAAAGTTCCTGTAGCAGAGTGAACCGCACAGAAATGTCACTGATTTCACATATATGAAGGGCGTGGTAACCCACTGTGTATCACATCTGTATTACGCACATGTAAAGATAAGGTATAATCTCTGACATAGAAATATAATTTTAAAAATAAAAAATTGTTTATAAATAGTTTTTAATTACTATAGTATACAACTAACGAAAAATTAGAAGGATATAACTATTTCATCGGTGTAATATGCTGCGAAGGAAAACGTAGCCCGCAATTTAATCGGTACATGCCCTACTAAGGGAGAAAGCCGTAACTCCAAGAGGTAAAATTTTACAGGAGAGCAAAAAGTTTATTTTGTCTTAATACACTCACATTTTTGTAAAGGGTTTCAATGTTTTGCTTTGATTGTGACATTTAAATATTTGAAATTTGTTTGGTATTGCTTTTTGATATCTTTCTTCAAAACAACAACTAAAGGCTTTTATTCTCAGTATTAGGCGAAATTTTGGTTTTGAGCAATATTTTAATTTTTTTACACAGGCAACGACTGGTTATAAGCCGTAAAACCGGAATGTAGAGTAAGAGATTACCATTGCGTCCTTGCATAAAACTCAAATCGTCAGCTTAGTGCAAGAGCTGGTTAACTCAATTTTTCCAAGTCTTATTTATCTGCAGATGTCTACACTACCCTTGTGAGTGTTCCAATTTATGTGTATGCATTTATAAATAAATGTGTGTATGACAGAAGCTATTTTCAATGTTACAAGTAGATGTCTCTACCTACCTAGTTATCTAGTTGTTGCATTAAGCCCACGACAAATGACCTTCATATAGGTTCTACGAAGGGGGCCGTGATGGCCAAATGGTCAGACCGTTTGCCTCCCACCAAGGTGATCCCAGTTCGATTCCCGGCGGGGTCCCTGGAATTTCGCACGTGGGAATCGTGCCGGACGATGCCATTGGTCAGTGGGTTTCCTCGGGGATCTCCCGTTTCCGCCTCATTCCGGCGCTTCTCCATGCCCTCCTCATGTCACCGTAACCAACGCTGAAGACCTCGATGTTGGGCGCTGACCAAAATCTCTCACTCACTCCCATATAGATTCTACAGGATACTGAGCTACATATAGTGAAAATAAATATTCTTGCTCCCGCCAGAGCTCGATGGTATGCGGCGCAGAACATACCCACTTGGAAGCAGAGTGCCTAATCACTCCCTTCCCCTTCTCAACCTACTTAATCTGGCTCAAGCCGCCCCATCTTTTCGGCAAATCCACCTAGCCAGGCGCGATGCGCTACCAGTAGTATAAAGGAAATGTCCTCTGGCAGTTGGAGGTAACTCGTTAGTTGGACGATCCTGCGAGACGGTGTACCCATCTACTTGGAGGGAGTAGGCGGGCGACCTTGACAATGTGACCTTGGGACACATTTCTTCGACATTCCGCCGCACTCCGTCCCGTCTTCCTGCCGCAGGTCGTTGGGACACCAGACTTGAGGGCTATTCTCTAACTTTCTTAGAATCTTATACGATATTTTAGACAATTCTGTAACTAAAAATGGCGCCCTGTTTGTTTTTCAAAACTCTCGTGATTCTCTTTATATAAAATTCTGGCTCAAGAATGTCGTTATGCAAAAAAGTCCATGAAAATGGCCGACATATTTAATTTCTGGTTCACGACTATCCTCGTTAGAGAACGAATCCGATTGAAATGTTGCTACGAGAGAGATAGAAATACATTATTTTATTTTCTCTTAAACAATGTAGGCCTGGTACGTTTCGTCAATTCTGTGTACATTAACTTTTACTGCTGACGCAAACGGCAAATTAAATACAGCATGCGTGCTGTTATCTCTTGACCGGAGATATTAGCATAGTAACAGTGCTGATATTTGCTGTAAGCGCAGCGCACCATCTTTTGATGACAGACGCGTTGATGTTATAACTTTTAAAATCGGAATTCTAAAGAGGATCAAATAGGTTTTACATTATTTAAAATTAAATTTATGTAATAAGTAATTCAAAACATGCTGTGAAAAGTGAAAAAAAAAATACAATTTAGTAAAATCTAGGTAAAGAGAGATGTTAGAGATTACGGTATAAAGACGGTCACGAGGGACTATCATAATCGCTGTCGCTCTCGAACGACAGTCATATGTGACGTTCATTACCAGTTAGAGAATAGACCACCAGAGTCGCAACAGGGGCTGAGAGCCCCCCCCCCCCCAACCCAAAAGTTTGAAGGAACTGTTCCCAGACTCTCACCCTCCTTGAACGTTATGGAAACTGCTTAAATAACACCATTTTGCACCATAAAATACAAATTTTCCCGGGGGAGGGCCCCCAGACCAGAAGAGTTCAGGGACTTAACATTTTCCATTTGTGTATTTGACGGTTATAGTTAAGTGTCAAATATAACGTAACCTACTAATTAAGTCTTGTCGGCTCTAGGGTTATTGCCAGGGAGGGCACTAGTTGCAGAGGTTGTGCGCTAGTTGACGCTACAGCCACTGACATGCTGGTATGTAGGTGCCGCTTATTACTGACTGCTCACAACACAATAAGTAGCCAGTAGATATGTCATGGTCATTGGTATACAGCGGCGCATTCACAGCAGCGTACAGTTCTCGGCAACTTGTGCCGTTCCTGCCAACAACCCTCGAGCCGCTACTGCCTATAAAACCAAAATTTTAAAATTTATGAAATTGACTCACCCCCCTTTTTTTACGAAATAATTTCTGTGTGCGGTTCTGCGCCATGCACTGGGTCTGATCTGCTTCTATACCTGCCACTGCTCTTAAGTCAATCTGCAACCCTGAACAGCACAGCAATGTTTCATGCACGCTGCCTGCACGCCACTCTAAAGCATTATAACCTTTCCACGACGCGATGTGATGTGCTAGGTATGTACACAATATCTATACCCTCATGAGAAAACCTGGGAACCAAATTTTTTCCGATTTTAGTTTAATTTTTTTTTATTCTACCCCAAAAAAAACTCATTAACTGCGAAAAGCACGCATCTCCAGTTAGGTTTTAAAAAATTTGAAAAGGAAAAATCCAAACGGTCACGAATCCATTGTTGGATTGAAACAAGCGAAAAACTCTCACTCCTGTAAAAAAAAATCTGATTTCGGAGATACGAGGTATTCACATGTATCTCCAGATGTATTTTTTTAAATATTAAAGCAAAAATAAGAGCTCACGAGACCTTATTGTTTGATTGGAATCAGCAAAAAAACTCATTCTCCTGTAAAAAATAGATTTTGGAGTAACGAGATTTTCACATGAGGGTATCGATATGTGCAGGCAGCATTCTGACGTTCTCGTGCATAGAACGTTAAAGTGTAACGTTGCCTGCATGTTGCATGCACTTTCAAAGACGACTAGAATAGAATGGTTTTAATCCAGTCATCAATCAGTAAGTTAACACAGGATTGATTGAAATGGTTTAATCAACTTTTCAATAATTGAATAATCATATTACCACTTTTCATAGAACATTTGCACACCAAAACAAGGTTAAAAGCATACCAAGTCTTAGTGACCATTATTCTTGTTCGGGTGCCACACATCAAATTTGGTTGAATAAAATGTGACATTGCCTGTATTAAAATTGAGTATTTCGGTGCAGAAACAGTAGCACTGACTGAAACAATTAGGTATTAAAATAAAACAAGCATTCTTGAACTAATCTTGAGATTCGAAACTATTTTAATTTTGTTGTTATTTTACAAAAACATTTGTATCTAAAATTTAGTCAATACGTTGCCACAATTTCTGATGTTTAAAAAAAAACTTTACATTGATTTGTGCATCCGAAAATTTAATAAATACAGGGGTTAGACTTGTTCGTCAAAAAGAAACTGAACAGATCGTGAATGTCGTAACTATAACGTTGCCAGCATGTGTATGACAAAGTGAGGCATGGTGCTACCGGGATTGTTTCGAGTGTGATGTTCCTGGCACACGTAAGTAAACATGATGACAGTTCTGTGACCAATTTAGCACATTCTTACGTTGTGGAATTTCTTGCCCGCCAGCAAACTACAGCATTGAACACTGCACATTTAAACGAATGAGGGAATAAATAAATTCAAGACCCGAAGCCTGTGATGGAGTCGGCGGCCTAATGGATGTACGGCTAGCGACTACCGAGATTCATGGGCAAGATCATGGCCTTAGAAGTTCAGGTCTGGACACTGCTATAAAATATTGACCCCCTTATGACTGATTTTAGTTCCTTTACTAGCCGCAAAAATGAATGAAAACTGGTGGCGCCACTAGCACACTCGTGCTAGTAATTATTTTTCCAACATTAAATGTATTATATTTTTAAAGTACAAATATTAGAAACTTACTTAAATTTAACCAGAATATGTTTAAACACTTGAGTTTTGATTAAAATAACTAACTTCTCTTCACAACAGCCCTACTGCGATAGTGGCGCCAATAATTTCGTTCAGTCAAAAGAGGGTCAAAGATAAAGCATTGAAGAGTAGGTGAGTGTCCAGACCTGTAGGCCTACTTCTAAGACTCGTGGGCAAGATATACCTAACGATGGATCGGAAATTTAAACTAAATTCTTACATTATGCTGGGCAGACTCGGAGAGGATCCCTCTTCTGAGACGAGTCCGTGATTTGGTTGCGAAAGTGCCCGGGAGCAGCCCGGTTGGTCCGACAAGGGTGTGGGTAGTGCCCCGACTCAAACCAAGAGGAGACGGAGCAGGGGGTCTCAGCCGGAGAACAGTAATGCAGGTATGATCTTCAGATAAGTGGCTTGAAGCTCTCATGGCTCCACCTGTTGCCCCTTTAGTAGTTGTCCCGAGGCGCAGTTTAGCGTTCTGTCATGGGGATTGACAGTTCCAACTAACTGTTGGCTCGAGGACAATGCGGTGGTCTGGCGAATCCTGACTCCCTGCCTGATGGGATTAGGAGGCGGGGAAGTCTTCATAAGTCCGCTGCGTTAAAATATAAACCCCTCGAAAGAGGAAAGAGCATAGTATGCTTACGTAATACAGTATGAAATATTATAGCATTAATAGCAGTTAAAATGTGTTACGATGTAACTTTTGATATAATGGTTCAGACACACACGTTAAATATGTGCTGTATTTCATGACGGTACAGTTACAAATTGGAAGTTCGCATGCAACACACTTTCTTTACTTCTTTTGTCTAACGACGTATTGTTCGGCAGCATGTTTATTTTTCTTGCAACTTAAAGTCTAAGAAAAGTTTGCTCACGTTATGTTGTTAAACGACATAAAATAAAGCCGAAGTTTTTTCCCTGAATGTGTGTTTCTGCTGTTACATTTTATTTAACTTTTATTGAATGTTTTATGTGCTCTGAAATAGGTTTACGGCCTTGGTGGAGGTAAGCAGAGGAAGAGGGAAGGGTCTGAACAGTCGTTTGGAGTGATTTTGGAACAGCCTGGTAAATATAAATCAGAATTGCCGGAGCCGGGAATCGAAGATGCGTTCTTCCGAATGCGTATGTATATGTTTAAGGGGAATGGAAACGTAACGTGTCGGGCGAGTGACTGGAATACTGAACTGCTCGTCAAAATTCAATAGGACTTATTTTACCGAAAATATATTTTATTAGTGCAGAACATCTATTTATACAGCATGGTTTGTTTTCAAGTAGAAAATTATAAACTTTTTTTTAAAGAAAATAAGGTCATGAAACCACAAAATCTATAAAAATGTAAAACTTTTATAACTATTCATATAATAATATCCAGAGTTCTATAATAGCCGAATTTAAAAAACACTTTTTGATTTGAAAAATTTTTGCATCCATAAACCTTTGAACGATAGTAAATTTACTGTGCAATTTAGAAGTCTGTATTTTTTAAATATTACTGTTCTAGTGTTGATAAATATAACCTATGGCACTGCCTCTCGAGGACAACAATTCCGGCCAGAACCGTATTTATTAAATAATTTCTTAATTTCTCGCCGCTATTTACGTCCAATTACTAGAGCCACGATTTTATGGCGAAAATATTTTTGCAACATTTGGTTTCAGTGCGTTCTGTGCACATCTGCAGCTCTGCTACATCGTATGTTATTGGACGATTTTATTCTCACTTGCCTTGGCAAATTACAGACTTAAGGAGTCACAATAATCTCATTCTAATTGATGCAGTCAAATGATAAACGTGTCTGAACAAATACACGCTGCCAATAAACATGAATCAGAACTGCCGATGTGCACGTGAGTCACTGAAACAAAGTGGGGCAAAAATCTTTTCGCGACAAAATCGTTGCCCTGCCAATTACATAAAATGGTTCCTTTACTTGTTAACATTTATGATTTCTTAATTTCGAAATATCTACAATACAGTGACAACTTACAAAACTATTGGCTGGAGCCCTTCCCCTCTGTTTAGTAGCCAAGGGGAGTGGCCTGTGCGTGGGTGGGGTGTTGGTAACTGTGAACAATTTTGAAGTTTACTATAGTGATGATTTAAAGCCCGCGTTTATTTGTCAAACTTTGTATCTCGTCCAGTGGTGTTTAAAAAACCAACAGAATCTGTCAAAGCTTTTCTTTAGTTCGATTATTTGCCACGTTCTAAACAATTGTGACAAATGCAAAAGAAAAACTAGAAATTAAAAAATATAAGTCATTAATTGGTCAAATAAACTGAAAAAATGTATGCAGAAAAATTACGTATATAAAAGTTTTAACTCTTTGCATGCAAGTTCACAATCTTTCATAACTTATTGCCATTCTTGAATTACCCATACAGTGACGATATAGTATGATAAAATAAGTTTCTCCAAAGCAAACATTAAGGTATTTTTATAATTCCAGGTGTTGCTGGTTATAATAGATTTTTCGGTTAAGGTTGTCGTTACTGAGATGATCAAAACCTATTCAATAATCGTTACAAACTTTATGCTTATTTCTATAATAATTTTTACCTTTTCCACTGCCTCTGACAACGAGATGTGTACCATACTTTATATGAGAACTCCTCTTAGATAAATTCTCGGTTCGAAGTAAGCAGAGAAAAAACGGAAAACTGAAGATTATAAAAAACAAGTAAAAAGGCTAGTCTCAAATGACCGAGGCATAGGAATGGGCGTGTAAATAAACTCGGTTCGATTGGCCAAATATTAAGTTCAGAATTTAAGCCTCTTCTTACAATGGCGCCACCATATTGTTGGAAGTCTTTCTAATCCGGCTGGAGAAGGATAACCTCGGAGGATAGCTGGCCGGGAGCCAAAACTTGGCTGGCGATATTCGCGTTGGGAGTTGGAGGCCTCAGAGACGTGATTCCATTGCGGGATATTTCCTCGCTCTTTCTCCTGCGACTTTCACAAGATATCGCAGACTATTACACTCGCACACTTCTATCTAGCTCCTTTTATAGCTGTGGCCGTTGTAGAAGGCATACCAATACATCCAGCGGTAAACTCGAGGGTCAATTACACACAGTAAAGTTACTCAAAGACTACTTCTTAAGGGAGTTCAAGTGGGGAAAAACGTACATTTTATATTTGTATGAAAAAGGGTTAGTTTTATGGACGTTACTTGCGAATACATATCGCTATTACGAAAAAAAAATTGCGTTTCCAGTTTTCCCATAGCCTAACGGCATTTCAAAGTCAAAATTTGCATATTTTTACTTTATACAAATCTTGAAAACTAATAAAAATAATGGAATGAAATAATTCACATAGTAACTGCACGTCTTAAGCTACTGCTTGATGTATGTAAGAACCCATTACGGAAAAAAAATAATAATAAAAATATTCAAAAATTTGCTAATTTTTTTATTATTTTTAACAATTTTTTTTAAATACAAAATTATTTCATAGTGGGTCTATATACTTCAAGCCGTACACCACGACATGTAGTTTTAATGTGATTTTTTTTCGTATCATTATGTTTACTGGTTTTCAAGTTTTGTATGGTGTAAATATATACAGACTTTGACCTTGGAATGCCATTATGGGAAAACTGGCTGAGTTTTTTTTTTTTTCGTAAGAGGAAAATGTACTCTCCATTAATGTCTATAAAACTAACCCTATTTTATACGAATGTAAAATTATGTTTTTTTCTCCACTTAAACGCCCTGAATGCCAATGAGTTTGAATGGGGATTTTAAATACAGCTCTTTAAAGAAGTGTTCCGTGTAAAACAAAATGTTTTCTTAAATATAAATTACTAAAATGACTTTTCTAATATTTTATATTAAAAATAAATTCATACAGCAGTATTATTTCTGAAATTCAACATTAAATAACTGACTTTTTATTTCATACAGTAATCTAAAATTTGATCTATTAAGTAGCGATGGCGACTTGTCACGGCAGAAGTTGGCTGTTTGCTAGGATTCAATATAATGTAACTTATTCATTTCCGACACTTTTATTTAGTTATTGGTGGGTCCCTATTTGACTAGTCCAATATTGATTCTGGTACGATACGAATGTATGTCTTGTGATTAGTCTGTAAACAACTACACCCTGGTACACAACTATCGACCAATCATAGAAGGTGCCACATTGGTTTGCAGAATACTCTGGCAGAAAATATTCTCGCTATTTTACATCGTCTCTATTTATACGTAGAGCAACGACTTTGTCGCGGAATGATTTTGGCACCATTTTTTGTTTCAATTCCTTACGTGCTAATCGGTAGCTATGCTTCATGGTTATTAGCAGCGTGTATTTGTTCCGACGGGTGTCTCATTTGACTGTACCAATCAAAGTAAGACAATTGACGTCTGTGATCTGCCAGTAGAAATCAAAGACAAGCGAGAGTTAAAACATCCAATCACAGACCACGAAGCAAATGTGCACATAAAGCATGAAGCCAACTGATGCAAAAATATTTTCGCAATAAAATTGTGGCTCTACTAAAAAGTATTTTATTTTTACGTTTTACGTATTTGACATTTCAAACTCAGGGAAAGTTTAGTTTTTAGCCTGTGGTTAGAAGAGCGCATGGTATTATTCTAAACTAATGCGTCCTTCTCGCAAAGCACTTTTTCAAAAAGATTACAAATCCAGTTTCCTATAATCACTCTTTTTTTCTTTACTGACTTTGAAATTTCTGAAAACCTCAAACGTTTTCAGCATCTCTGAACATTCAGGATAATTTTTAATAGGTAGTTTTTTTAGCCATGTAACTCAGACTGTTGGACTCCAACCCTATGAGACAGTTTTATAAATATAAATGTAGAGTAGATAATCTAAATGACCCAATTTCCAAGTTATACAAAATTATTTTTTTCGTAACGATATTGTATGTTCTAGTGCTAATGTGCTGATGTATGATTCAAGGTCCATTCGTTACCCCAAAAATATTTATGAGCGTCAGTAGGTCGCACCTTAGTATGTCTGTAGGCTCTTGCAGTGCTGCTTTTTCTGTTTATTCGAAACATAGTTGTGACATATACATACTATAGATACTTATTCTTTGAATGTCTACTATCGGAATGAAAAATAAAAAGAACTGCACAATTGTTTGTTTTTTTCGCGTATATACTCGACAAGCAAAAGGAGCATTTTTTTTTTTTTTTTCACACCGCTGGCACACTGAAGAGCTGTAAATTCAGACACCAAACTGACAAGATGCTTGGCAAGGCATCTTAAACTCCTCGTATATTCACCGCTGGAAAAATGCACTCCGCGAAGACGTAAAATGCAGCCTGTGTTAGCCACGCCCAGCTCTGCTCCGACAAGCGTAAAACACTCTAAAGGTGGTGGAACATATTTTTGATGTGTTTGTTGCAGGAAATATTCCTGCAATTTAAAATTTATTTGAACGTAACGTTTTTTTATGTCCTTCGGCGCTGAGCATGTGCGGTGATCGTAAAACATTTTGCAGTGACAGTCACAGGCAGTTCGTATAGGACATTCAGGATAAAGTGCGCTCATTTAATGACAAGCTGAAACCACAAATAGTTACACTTTATTGCAGTCTTAAATGTTACATTTTAAGAGCAATAAAATTTATGAATTGTTTATGTCAAGCCTCTTGACACTATTTTCGTTGAAAACTGCTGTAAAGATAGGAATTACTGAAAGCGTAGCACTTACAAGGCCTTTGCTCATTTTATCATGAACGTACTTTTGATGGATGACGGTTATAAATCGTATTGCTCTTTAAGGGGGAGTTTTAGACAATGTTATAGTTTTTTCAGTTTTTTTAGCCATAACATTTATTGAAATTGTACGCTCAAAATTTCCTCTTCGACAAAGCAAAGGATATATTCTTGGTAAACTGCTTTACATAAATTATAACGAAATCTTTCATTTATTTGTCATGTAGAATCATTGCAAGAGATTTCTTGGAAGTTAACATATAATTCTCATGCAATGATCTTGCATGACAAATAACAATATTAGGTTAACTTTTGCAATGATTATGCATGACAAATAAATTAAAGATTCCGTTATTTTTTATGTAAAGCAGATTGTTAAGAATTAAATTTTGATAATACAATATGAAATAATGTTATGGCTAAAAAAAACTGAAAATACAATACAATTGTCTAACACTCCCCCTTAAACTAACTTTGAAAAGGGGAATATTTTCAGTTGCTCATTCGTTTCCTCATTGCATCATATCACGACCTTGTTTCCCAACTAAATGAAACATTAAGTTCATTGTAAAATACCTGACGAAGTAAATGTTAAAAATACATAATACATTAATTTCAGTTTAATAGCAAGGTACACTGGGTTCGGTTACAGCTACGACCATGCCAGGGAATGTTTTAGCTACTGTAAGTAACTCGAATACTGTTTAACGGAAACGCTTTCAAAATATTCACGGCAATGTAGTGTAATATTATGCTCAAATGTCTGTACATCTTTTGCTGACATATTTTCCGTTAGAAAAACAAATATATTTTTTGTCTGTTAATGCTTATTTTCACAACAAATGGTGTTATTCTTTGGGTGTAAGAGTTGAAGATAATTTACACGAAAAAAAATTAGGCATGAACTATATTTCTTTAGAACAATGTAGCGTTTCTTCTGTAAAGGTAGGCCTGTTAAGAACCCTGTATAGCTGGTACTAGATGTCGCGTTTGAGCTATGAAAACAAGCAAGCGATAAAGGTTAGACTGGCTCGTGTGTTAACCACTACGGGGCGCGAAAACAGCGGGCTGTGGGTTTGTCGTTCACTTTTTCCTGTGACTTAAATCGGTGACTTTACTATTTTATTTACGGAAAGTGCGTAGTGAAGTTCAGCCCGTGCTTCTCTATTTTATTGTTTTACAATTCCAGTTGGTATTTTTGTACGTGACAGCGTTCAAGAAAAGCCGTTATTAGCCATTTTACCGTGATATACCATGTTTGTAAGCAGGACATCTAAAAAACGAAAATAGTAAAACATGTTTTCTTTTCGTAGGTAAAGATATCGAACAAACGTTTAGTAGTATTTCTTCAAGAAAACTTACTCGTAACACACTACAAGGATGTTCATGCGTAGAGCCCACGATTTTTGGTGAAAAGAATTCTGCAACAATTTGTTTCAATACCTTGTGTGCACAAATGCAGCTCTGCTTCTTGAGTATTGGCAGAATGTAGGCGTGGCTCATTTGACTAGTGCCAGTAGGGACAAGGTTACTGCGACACCACACGTCTATGATTTGCGGGTAAAACCCCGAGACGCTGAGAATTTACAGCAGCCAATCGCTGACCACGAAGCAGAGCTGCATATGTGCACATGAGGCATTGAAACAAATTGTTGCAGAATTCTTTTCACCAAAAATCGTGGGCTCTATTCATGCGCCAACTGTATGGAGCTGTTAAAGCATTGATTATTGAATAAACTTCCTGATTATACGAGAGTAAAGAATTCGAGTATCCGTTTATAAGCATAAATAAAATAACAAAACCTCTTGCACGAAATAATAAACTAGCCGTGAATACTTTTATTGTTGTTATTACTATTATTATTACGTCATTCTGTGGGGGCCTTGACTGCTGGATTACACAAAAATTCTGTATAAAACAACAATTATAATTTACTTCTGTGTATCGAGCTCGGCTCACAGGGACCGCGCCCTAAAGCGGCGACCTTGTCATTTTATTGAACGCGTCGCTGTAGCAAAGTCCGGTGTACTTGTACACCTCAATCTCGAACAAATATGTTACATATATCTTGAGAAACAACCGCGTGAAAAAGCCGATTTTAGCCGAGTTTGAGGGCCTTAAAATAGTACTTCCAATTTGCGTGGTGTCGTAAAAGTCACATTCACAAGTAGTCTGAAGTGTGTTTTCTTATCGTAGATAAGCCTTGTGGACGCACGTTTACTGGTCTCTGAGAAAAAAAAACGTAACTCCGAACACTCTGCACGCTGTTCGAGCGCCAGCCAGGCGGCCGCCTTAACAATCCCGATTTTATTTAGAAACGACTCGGAGTGTTGTCGCACGGTTAGGTTACGATAAGCATCTCAGGCTTATTTATTTGCCACATACTACTGTTGTGTCTAACAAGTATTTTTTGATTGCCAAAATTGCTGGATTGGGATTTTTTTTCAGCGGTTTTTATATGGGAGTATTAATTTTCAGGAGCCTCTGAATAAAATAGGCCTGTAGAGCAAACCTTTAATTTCGTAGCTGACGATGAAAAACAGTGTTATCGCTGAAATTCCCATAGTAAAAATTATTCGGCGGGAACTTTGCACGTTAGTTCAGAGTTCTGCTAATTGAGGCGGTGTGGCATTTGACGCGCGCTACAGAATGCACCTTATGTCTCTGTCACTTCAGAAACTAAAACGCGCAAGCGACTTGCAAAGCTTCGGCCGATACAAGATTATTCGAAAACTGCTGAGCGCGCGTAAGTTATGAATACTTAGGACTAACATCAGAAGAACGTTACGCGCGTAAATCGTTTACAGTTCCCCCATTTATCTCTTATGTTTATTTTCACCCTGACATAAGTGGCGAAAATTGGTGTTTTTGCGGTTCTTTTCAGATATGAAAATCTTGGTGCATAATATTTTAAAAGGTATTGGCATACACAATACACCTTTACTTAAAATATAATTACGTTACAAAATCATACGGTCATCAATGAATGTCTTGTAGAGACGAGTTTTCGGCGAGAAGATTGTACGCCAGTTCAGGCACATGCGCCTAATGGCTAGGATATGGCGTGATGCCGCATGCTATGTCGTCCTTATCACTTCCAGGCCTTAAACGCCCCAAATACGTTCACTCAGGCGGCCAATATTGAGACCTGCGGTTCCTATCTATGCGGTTTTTACAAGTAATTTTTTTTTTTGTAATAACTGTAAGAGAGCAAATATCTCAATACCGTCACATAGATGTAGTGCCAATTGTTTTTACTATATGTAGCCTAACTTTTGTTTTCAAAACAAGAATATATTTATAATTTTTCCTGTCATTGACTTAAAAAAATCTATTTGAGTCTGTATTTAACAAAAATCATACGATTTTATTGTTCAGAAAAATTAGGCTGCATTGTCAAAATAATTTTCAATAAATCTATGTAACGGTTAAGAAGTCTACTCAATTTAAGGTTTTAAAGAATAACACTCGCAAAAATGGTGTAAGTAAAAAAAAAATTGTTCTCACAAAAGTGAAAATGATATGTACATGTTATTTTCTCAGAAAAGATTAACTTAAGAAAAAAACTGCAGTGCTGTGCTTGCTAGGAATGGAAAAAGAAACAAACTTGGATAACAAAAAAAAAAAAAAAAAAAAAAAAAACTGCGCGGTTGGTCGATATCCTACCGAGATAAATATCGCATGTACGATGTTTCCAGCCGAAATATCCCGCGAGTACAAAGCCTTCGTTTGATGTGACGTTCCCTTAATTATGCACGTCTCTGTCCGGTGGGCAGATCACAGACCTGTCAACGTTTGTAACACAGACGTGCTTCGACCCGCAGGCGGGGCTGTTTTCAGCACCAGTGACACGTTGACAATCCTGGTATCACCGCTTCTCGCCGGGGATCCGTGTCCAGCCTACACTGCCCGTGTACATCGACGGTGACACGCTGTGAACACGAGGTCGCTTTTGACGAGCGGCGGGGAATACTGCATGACCTAATGCTGGAAACACCGTCCCTTCCTCAGCCCCTGAAGCAAGCAGCACACGTGGACGAATAACATCCGCTACGATATACTGAGGCAACCCACCCTAGTAAAATATCGACTTTATAGTTTTCATGCGTTCTAAAACACGTTCGTTACCACAGTTCAGATTTTGATGCAACAGAGACAATTTGATGTCTTTAAATGATTTCTGCAATGGCTATATATGAAAATCTTAGGTGTATTTTTTTATACGGCATTGCTAGTGAATTTTTCTGAGACGCAAAAAACCCGCAATTACTTAAAATGGCAACGCACAAGATAGTGAGCAAAAATAAAAAAAGTAAGGAATCCAGAGAAATTGCTGTAGTTTTTAAATGTCTGTTGTCTACTGACGTTTCCAGTAAACATCGTTGGTTTAATCGTTTTATATTGCTCATTTTGCCGTGCTTAGTCACTGCATGTATCAGAGAGCTTTCTGAGATTCAGCAACAATCGCTGTCAATGGCGTATATAAAACAAAACACTTCAGTTAAAGGTACATGTATATAGATGTAAAGATTTATAGTTTTAAAGATATACAGTTGTAACGATGTAAAGACACACAGTTGTAATAACTTACAGTTATATATATATACACTTGTAAAGATATAGAACTGTACAGATATACGTAGAGTTGTAGATGTGTACGTAGAGTTTTAGATGTGTACGTAGAGTTTTAGATGTGTACGTAGAGTTGTAGAGAGAGCTAGAGAGGAGAGTTCTAGAGAGAGAGAGAGAGAGAGAGAGAGTTGTGAAACTGTTCTTGTCTCTCTATTCAGGGAACGTTCTCATCAGCTCATATCAGCAGTCGCTGTTCGTTGTGAGCGACCTGGGTAACAGGGCGTGGTTCACCACTCCAGGTAATCGAAGCAGTAGCTGTCTTAATCATTTTGGTGCACGCGAATTTCCTTTACAAATACACAGGACTTTCAGCACTTCTAGAGTACTTCGTGGGTTCCCTCTTCTGCCATCGCATGCTGTACTCTCATTCTGAGAAGCCCTCGCCTGACGTACGAACAGTGATGTAGCATGTCGGACTAGTTCTGTTCTGCGGTAAACCGCAAAACTTATTCCCAGTACATAAGAGTTTTTAAAAAATACTGCACTCATATTAGAAACATATGTTTTGGGACCCTTAAAAATTGATAACGGCGTTTCAGACTGTTATCTAAGAAAATATGCTAACATATATCGTAAAATAGAAACAGAGAATTATTTGTTTGAGTTAAGGACGCGGCTACCTCAATTTACATCACCGTGTTTTTATTTTTATATTCATACCATTTTTTTTAGACACAACGTGACTAAATTTTCCTCATAAAAATTTTTTATCTCGCATAGTTTTTGCACAATGGTTTGTTAAAGCCAAAATTTGAATTTTTCAGTTTTAAGGACGACACTAAAACCAAATCACTTACCAAACTGAAAAAAAAAAAAAAAATACCGTGTATAACGGATGTTCTAGGCTACAAATGCAGCTATGTTAAAATACAAAATTAAAAATTTTGTATTTTTTTAATTATTGAATTTTTTAAACTTTTATTTAAAATTTTAGGTTTTTCATTAAATGCAAAAGTTTTATCCTTTCTTTTTATGTACGTGACATTGTAACCTGCTTTTTTTTATAGTTGGGTTTTTCAAATCCGATTGCTATTTTTCCAGATACGACAGTCTGGAATAGCCAGTTATGGCCATTTTTAAGGGCCCGAAAATTTTGTTTCTAATAAACGTGCCGAATATTTAAAATTACAGTAACATTATTGGAAGTGTGTGTTATTTTCGTAGATGTATGAATATATCGCGCATTAAATAGATTCGTCGGAAAAATAATAGCCGCAACTCGCTGCAATGTATTTGAAGCGCAGGCAGGGAGTGGACCTGGCACGTAAGACGTGCTGTAGCGTAGTACAGAAAGTATCCCATTTTTCCTTGTATAACTATTAAAATGGTTTCCAATACGGTTGTCTACGAAAATAAGACACATTCAAACTGTGTCCCTGTAATTTGAAAATTCCGTCCTCTAATTAAAAACATGATTACCAAGCTCTTCAAAAGTGCTGAAAATGACTTTTTCACGTTGCTGTAGCTGAGAAAATTTCAACCGTCATCGGAAAACTACATTACAGAAACCTGCAGTAGACTTTACCACAAACTTGCCTCAAATAAACGAATGGTGCCATCGCTTGAAGTCCGGTTTATAAACGGTTTCTACGAAAACACTGCAATCTAGTTGTCCTTCGCTCCTAGGCATGACGAGGCGTTTGACGTACGTGTTACATTAGACTTATAGATATACCCGTTTCCGTGCCTCGGACGTAAAAAATAGTAGTGTCCACTAAGTCTTAACGCTCAGTGATTGGGTGTTTAAAATCTCACACGTCTTGAGAGTTCTACCCGCATATTACAGTCGTGTGGTGTCGCAGCAAACATTGCTCTGATTGGCGCAGTCAAATGAGCCACGCCTCTGCACAAATACACTCTGCCAATAGCCACGAAGCAGAGGTGCAGATGTGAACGTTACATTGATACAAAATGTTACATAATTCTTAGAGATGATGGTTTATCGCGGGAAAACATGACTGTTTGATGGGATGTTACATGTACGTTGTGATGTTACCTCATTCGACTGAGCCAAAGAGATTCCCGGTGATGTAATAGTTGGTAAATGTTATTGGCCGACAACTAAGTTGGGTCAGACGGACATTACCCAAACGTTAGACACACTGGAAAATCACGCCAATGTTTAAAATAGTCTCCAATAAACTGTATTATATTAACCGTGACACGTGTGAACAGTTTTGGGACAAATCACACACGCTGTGTGTCCAAGATGTGCAATTCTAATTGCGCCTGTTGTAGAGAGAAAAAATGCTACAAATAAACGATAGCCAATGTTGATACGAAACAGTCTGTGTTATACACAGCATGTTGGAGCCTAGCAAACAGTCAACTATTCCCGCGATTTTCCAGTGTCTCTACCAATAGTACATGCTGCAAGGGTATGTTGATACAAAAAAATTTCGCGATGTACCATAATATCTAATAATTCTTTTTCGCCAAATATCACCAGCGCTACACAAATGTATTGGAATAAGCTGGTGCTACATTCTTTTCGCAAAATTCTGGTGTCCCTACCTACAAAGTTGTAACACTGATAGTGCTGGATAACCGGGAAGAGAGAGTCGTGCAGTGCGATAGACAGACCCGTGATGTGTCCTCGACGCAGATAGAAACTCGCACACAGCAGTGTATCGAAATGGGATTTGCGCTATCGACCGGTCGTGGCAGCAGCTAGGGGGGGCGGTAACTAGGTCGTGGGAGGGGCGAGTGTCACAGGCAGCGGCCGTAATTAACAGAGTCGATTGTTCTTCAGCAGTTGTCGCTCGCAGATACAGAGCCGGCGCGCGTCGTCGAGTCCTTGCAGAGGGTGGAGGGGTGCCTTGCCCTGGCACAACGACCAACCTGCTGACGTTCTGCTGAAATACGCTTCAGGAGGGACGGAGGTTATTATTTCGATTTTTTTCATACACGTGTTGTATAGGATGTGCAGAAGTCTTTGGAAGATCCTTCCAATGGGGATAAATGATTCAATGAAATATTGAGGACATGCGCCATTGCAGTGCTATGTTGTTTTAGGAAACCAAGGACAAACCAATTGGGTGGGGGGGGGGGGAGGATAGAAAAAACAAGCCGAATATACATTACTTAAAACCTTGACTGTTTGCTGTGCTTCAACGGACGTTCAGCTCATCAAAACATTAGTGATTTTCACTTGTACGTAAAACTTTTACCCCATTTAAATGAGCAATTAAGAATATCGTAATTGTATGTTTAGAGATGTCTATTATTGTCTGTAGACACCTACGTTGTGTCAGACATATGTCACCCAGTCATACATGCTTGTTGGCGATGTACCAACATCTCTAGCTATAGTCAACACGTACATAAATAAGAAAACACAACATAATTCCATGAGGTCCTTAGATTAAGTAAATCGGGGGAACAAACAAAGGGAAATGAGGAAACAGGAAGATCATGTTGAAAATAAAACAGGAATACCCGAACTGCTACGTCACAAACACAAGACTATACGAAACAACGATGAAACACAGAAGAACACAGGAGTTTCAGACGAGCTAGTCGCTATAGAAAAGTCAAACTTTTGCAACAGTTGGAGAGAAGTAGATTTTTCCCCCCAGTTTTCAAATATACATAATACCGGGTTTATACCCAAAACAATTGTCAGTACTTCGCTGCGAGGTTTTCACTCAATGTCCCTATTTCTATGATACGGTACCAAATTATTTGTGGTTTACACACAAATGTCTGCTTGACAGTGGTGTTGTATAAAGTATGAATTATTTATACCGATCCCGTGATTATTTGACACCCGAAAAAAAAAATCCCGCTTTCTTCTGGGCGCAAGCTATAACTCCAACAACTATAAAATCGTGTCCCTTGAACCCGGCCTTATATTGACTGCGATTCATCCTATAAAACAGCTCCTTTATTGGGCATATAAATTTATGCAGCCTGTCACTCACTAATGATTAGATTCTTAAAGTACTAATTATGCGAATGACCAAACTGAAATAGCCGTTCCTTGCGAGGTACTTGTCGCGTCCAGTGTCCGATAGAGACGTGGCCTCGACGGTATT
>PNEQ01009943.1:58111-79657 GCA_003012365.1 Medauroidea extradentata | reverse complement strand
ATGAACTAAATACACAATATTCAAGTTAGTTTTGTATGTAGTATGTGTAGGTGCTACCATGTTTGGTAAAATTCTTAACTATAGTTCCTTAGAGATTTAGCTTGATCGAAATATGTTAAAATGGCCTCCATTTTGTAAATATGAACACATAATGAACTAAATACACAATATTCAAGTTAGTTTTGTATGTAGTATGTGTTGGTGCTACCATGTTTGGTAAAATTCTTAACTATAGTTCCTTAGAGATTTAGCTTGATCGAAATATGTTAAAATGGCCTCCATTTTGTAAATATGAACACATAATGAACTAAATACACAATATTCAAGTTAGTTTTGTATGTAGTATGTGTAGGTGCTACCATGTTCGGTAAAATTCTTAACTATAGTTCCTTAGAGATTTAGCTTGATCGAAATATGTTAAAATGGCCTCCATTTTGTAAATATGAACATGGCGTAAACGAAACATAAAAAAATTCAAGTCGGATTACAAAGAACTATATGTGTACAAAGATTGATGACATTCGGTCCACTGGTTCAAACGGTTTTAGGGACATACATACACACACACCTAGACACACACGGATGCACACGCACATACACACAAATAGGAATGTGATCTCATAAGTCTACTTTTTCCTTCGGAAAGTTGCTTAATAATTGTATCATCCACCCCAATAGCACTTGCGTATAAATATTTTTGTACAAAAACTGAATATTCTAGAGGTCCATATTTGTGACGTTAAGTCTAATAATGAAAAAATAATTGATAATAATGACTTCAAAACGTTAGGTAAACAGATCTAGCACCATAATTTTGGGTCGTTGAGGAACAAAACTGATAAAATATAAATTTTACAGATGATATTCCAAAAACTTATATAATACGATTTGTGTAATATATTTAAGGGAACCCACCTCCATAATTTTGAAATAAATAAAATTTGCCCTCCAGATTATACACTTCGTACAGCATTTTGTTATAATCCCATGACGTTTTTTGTAGTGATAGTTTTAATTTTACAATACTATAAGTTGTAATATTCTTTTACCTAATTTTACTGTCATAATTAGAGGACGCACTATTTCTTAATATAAGGTGTTGTGCATCATGATCCGACAATCCATTTACATGTCCTTTTGTGTGACAATCTTTGATCGCTTAAGAGTCAATGAAAATGTTGTCAATAATTGTACAGTAATTGGATTGTTTACAAGCTGGAAATTTGATAGCGTAAAACGTATTTGTGAGTTTCCATTACGTCCTTCAGCTCTTTTTTTCCTTAGCATTATCTGTTGTTTGGTTGACATTAAAATCTCCACAAACTGTAATAATAATATTTATTTAAATGTATCATTAAGCTATATATCAAATAGTTAAAAAATATTGAAGTTACCTGCTGGAGCTCGTTAGACAGAGATGAAAATGTCTGTAGGGTTAGACATTTCAACACTCACTCAATAATCAATATTAAAACAATATTCGCTAACATCTATTGAGTTGGATTTCTGATTATTTTTTAAAAACATACAAACTCCACCTTTCAGCTTGTAATGAAACGAAATTGTATCACGTATATAGCCGCAAACAATACAGATACTTAATATCACTGTTTTACGGACAATAGCTAAGATAAAATTCGTGACTCTTTCTATAATCGTGAAGATACAGAAGCATTTGAACATATTTTTACATAGGGTACATTTACTCTACCTGCCTGCAGTATTACTCGTGTTAGATTTTACATCATAAAAACTTACTCTTTTTTATTACATAGTTATTGGTAAATTCATAGCAGCAAATCACGTGTACCTTGGCCACGACATGAGCTTTTAGTTGCCCAAGTTCATGTCCCAAATCTAAATAAAAGTACCACGAAAATGAATTTAAAGTCTTGCGGTGCAAAATTACATTGTTACGGAAACAACGGTTTGAGATATCGACTTGAGATTTCGTACGGGTAAATAACATTTCGATACCTGAAACTGGTTTCTCACAATTTAAAAACTTTAATATTTATGGGGTACTCCTTTTTTCGGGTGCTCCCAATTTTTTTCGAAACCCGTTCGCTCTTTGGGTTTATTAGAAAAAGCGTTGGACCTATGTTGTTTATACGAACTTTTTTCATGTGTTTGCATAAGGAACAATCCCAAAGTATTACACACCAATAAAGATACATCCCATATATATATATATATATATATATATATATATATATATATGTACATATATATACACATATATACATATACACACACACACACATATATATATATGTATACATATATATATATATAAAGAAGCTAACAAATAACTGTGATTCAATAGTGAAATAAATGCCATATTCTGTTTACTTGTAAGCATCGAAAATTCCTAAATACACACCGTAAACACGGTATTCAAACTTGTCTTCCACATTAGTAAGCATGTTTTGTGTTACTGTAGCCACTTCCATTTTTATATAGATCCCAAGTTCATCTATTGTATGAAGGGCTACACTTAAACATAATTATTCACAAACAATGGTATAGGCATGCAACTGTGTTAATCAGTACAGCAACATTTGCATGTACGAGACTTCCATAACAGTGTTGCTGGAAAACATTTGCAGGCCATAAACATTATCCCGGGAAAAGATGCAGAGTACATTCATTTTAAACTAAGTTCTCTCTCTCTCTCGTTCGACTCTATGGTACGTTACTGCTGTGTTCCCCGTATCAGTATACTGTGGCGGTTCATAAATTACTTTAAGGGGTATGGAAAGGCACGCTGTCAATCAGACAACTGGAATACTCAAGTGTCAATAACATCTGAACTACTCATCAAAACTCGATGATATTTTTTCCTTGAGTAGATATTTTATCAACGGGCGTTTATTTTTATAGCACTATGCTGTAGTACGCTTAACATCCGTAAACCTCTCGGGCAGAGATTTTAAGATACTAAAATTATTTTTAAATCAAAACGCATGTACTTTTGAAATTCGGTTATCATAGAGGCCTAGATGTTATCGTATTAAAATGATAAAAATTACTGTTTTCCATTTTTGTAGATTTTGTGATTTCAAGCCCTTATTTTTCAAAAAACAGCTTTTAATTTTTTACTCGAAAATAAAGCAATTTTATGAGTAGTTCAGAGTTTATTGATATTGAGTATTCCAGTCGTCCGCTAGACAATGTACCTTTCCATACTCCTTAAATATGGGTTCTTAACTAACACTAAAGTTTGACAGAAAAAATGTCTTCACGAATTTCTTGTTAAAATTACTGCACAAAATTCAACACACAGTTATCACCTTGGTGTAAGGGTATACACGAGTTCAATTTTCTATGTTTTCAGTTCCTGCATAGTTGCAAAACATAGACTTTTGGCGTTGTTACTACTCTCCAACAAAAGTCACACAACGCAGTTGTTGTACTGGAACACGCGCAAGGCATTCTCTTGTAGGATCGTCATCATAACTCATAGTGTGGGGAGCTCGCCTGCTAGCTACTCACAGTCTACGCCACATAGAGACATATGTAAGTAACCAAGTTAAAAAAATGTAAGTTGTTTCTTAGCAGTGAGAGGTTATGTACAGTAATATTCAGAATAAATGAGCAGCTAAAAAAGTTTAAGTCCACTTCGGGTATGATCGGCTGTTAAACAAACGTAACGCCTGTGTACCTAGGCAAACACGCAGCGCACGTAAGAGTCATCAATAAGGGAGAATCTGGGAGCCGGCGAGTTACAGTTGTTTTTTTATTGACCGTCCGAGCTGACCACGAAACTATGACACCAAAGCAAGGGGATTAGATTGGGTATGTTGCGAAATACTTCGTCGCTGCTCTTGTCTAAGAGAGAGGAAGAATTACATATATCACTATAGGAAGTTGTTATTTGTTTACAATGAAGTATGTTTTCTTCTACAATAAAACAACTTCGCTAATAATTTTAGTTGCTATTTATTTTGTTTTCATTGCATCTTGAGCAGCAAAATGGAATTAGTAAAGGAAGACTAAAAGTGGATTTAGTAGAAGGGAATGTCAATGGCATTTGTTAAGGAATCTTTCCAACATTTGCCTGGAGTGATCTCAGGGAAACCATTGAAAACCGAGCCGGCCTCCGTGACGCAGTCGCGTGGCGCGCCGGCTTGCGATGCTAGAGGTTCTGGATTCACGTCCCGTGTGATGCATGAGTGTTACTTAGTTTTGATTGAATATAAAAATACGTGTAACCATTTCTACGAAAAATGCTGTCAACGAGATATAAATTCTAGAAAAATACAGCAAAATAAATTTAAAACCGAAATCAGGATGACCACGCATCCTGACACAGGGTTTTTACATGGTTTCCCTAGGTCACTCCAAGCAAATTCTGTTTTTTTATGCAAATGCCTCTAGTAGTCCTTGACGCGTAAGTTGGGTTATGCTTCTCTAGTAACCCCACTGTCGACGTACGACGTCAATTTGTATATTCCTTCTTTATATTGCTTTTAATCAAAGACTGGTTTCGTCTCAGAAAAATAAAGTATGGACATAAATCAATACTAATTGCAACCAAGCTTCAGACTTTACTGACGTAATAATAATTCATCCACTAACAGTTTAAGGCTACAATGCACATATACACAATCTGATCACAAATTGAGAGAAACAGTGCAAAGTTTTTTAAGTCTATGTTGATTTGAATAAAAATTTTTATATTCCATATAAATGGGCCGCTAGTTATCGCGAAAAAAATTGGAGCCACAATATGTTTTTCCAAGTTACAATTACTTATGTGCACACATGCGCCACTGCTTCTCGGACAATTGTTGGATGTTTTTATCTCTCAGTGTTTTGGGATTCTACCAGCAAATCACAGGTGTGTGGTGTCCCAATAACTTTGTTCTGATTGGCACAGTCAAATAAGCGACGCCTCTACACAATGAACACTGTCAATAAACACGAAGTAAAAATTATGATATGCACGTAAGGCATTAAAACCAAGTGGTGCTAAAACCAATTTGCGAAAACTACTGGCACCTACTCGTTTGGTAATATATATAATTATAAGCTGAATAAAGCCATTTCTTCAATTATCAGGGACAAAAAAACTTGAATTGCTGATTCACATACTTTGCGGAACTGTTAGCCTTAAAGATAAATTTAATTCCTCGCTTGATTATAAAGTTTTAGAATTCAAGTGCGTTGTTACGTTTATAAAGTTATAACGTCACTGTTGAGCCTTTCAGAATCACACTTTCATGGATGTGTATTTTTATAAGAGGAACAGATAAATGTAATGTGGTACTGTCTGCATGCGCAAACAAGTGAATCTACGTGCAGGGATATCGTTATGCGTAGTGCAACAATAGATGCTGAAGGGGCGTCAGCCCACTTATTTTTGTTTTGTGGAAAATTTTGTATCACATTCATATATTAGTCTGTATATTAGTTTCGGTTACGTCCAGTTAGTTTAAAATAAAGCAGCCTTAATAGAGATGTATTAAGCCACATTAAACAGATTTCAAAAATATGTTTGCAATGTTTCGTATCTTGAAGATAATGACTGACATTGTACAATTTATAAATTCAGTTTTACACACATATATCTGGACTACACTTAATAGCTCGAAAAACGTAGAAACTCAAGTTGTTAGCTTTGTAAAGAAGTTGTAGTCACAGTATATTAGTTTCTGTGAATCGTCTGCTTACGCAAAAGCCAGGAACAATCTTCTTTGTGGCTGGTTTGACACTTTCATACTTAACCAGGTCATTGATTCAGAATGCAAAAATATCAGCGCAATTGCATACACAAGGTCAGTTGAGTATTTTTTTCTACTGAAATATCTTTAAAAGTTTACAGGGCGCGGTTACACGGACTTACAAACTGTCTAGTCCCGAAAGTGTTTTCACAGACTGCAAAACGAGGCTTTAGAGAGCGAAATGAATGTTTCGCTAGTTCAGTGACTAGCATGTCATAAGACATTGTCCTGTATGTATACTTCTTTATTGTGTTCCACAAAATGTCAACAGTTATGAAAATACTGTTAAATAAATGCAGCAAAATCAACTTCACACCAACATTTTCCTCCAAGGAGTTTTATTTCGCGAGCTGCACACTTCACAGATGTGCTTGGCGCCTGCGACTTAGTCCAGTTGCATAACACGCCGAACATATCCGAACGGGACTTGGAAATATATAGGGATCCACGAGTGCGCTCATTTATTCTGCACAGCACAGCTCCTTGATGCGTGGAGTGCTGGCGTGGCTAATACAAAGATACGTTAGTATTCACAAACGTGGTTTACCACCTCGTTTAAAGTCCATTGGGGTCCACTGAACACTTTTAATAATGTGTGCAAAAATTTGTCAGATTATCGTTTCACTCTTTTACAACAAGGTTACACATTTCTTTGTTGAAACGTTCTAGCCCTTTGAAATCCCACAGTTTGTTTTTGTAAATACCTATCAATGAAGAGACACCTTTAATTCAGCTTAAAAGTTCAACATGCCATCTTCTATCACTGAAAAAAAGACTTACCTGACTGAATAACGTCCAAAAGAGTGGAGCCAAACGATGTCTTTTTGGTTTTGAGGTTATCGAAAATTTCCTTAGTTAGATACTTCTTCAGTAATGATTTGCTGTCCGAAGCCGCAAGCTTGGCAAAGCCAGCTTCCAGCTTCTCTAGTACTGCAGCATCAACCATGTTACTGGAATCACTAAAACACATATATTTAATGTTTCAACATGTTGCGTTTCAATGAATGTAAACATACAGTTACACTAGTCATTCTGTAAGCTGCTCAAACTGCAACAATCACTCATAGCCGTGAAAAATAAAATTTTCTGCTCCATTTACAAACAAACAAAACAATTGCAGTTTTTTGTTATATCATGGAAACATGTGATAGCTGCATTGTCTAAGAAAGTAAGTGATCAGCGCTTAACAGCGAGGTCTTTAGCGCTGGTGAGGGATTGAGGGATAACATGATGTGAGTATGTAGCAGTGCCGGAATGAATGGGCAGGAGAAACGGGAGATCCCCGAGAAAACCCGCCGACCAGCGAAATCGTCCGGCACGATTCCCACGTGCGAAAATCTGGGAACCGACCCTGCCGGGAATCGAACCCGGATCACCTTGGTGGGAGGCGAGAGGCTGTCCTCTCGGCCACCGCGGCCCCTAAGAAACTAAGTGCATCACGATCCGGAATAAAGTCACGATTATATTTAGGACATAAGCGTGACTAATATAGTCGCGTTACACACTCACAGCAGTTGCCATACGAGCAGTTGCTAAAAGAAATGGAAATGTTAAGGAAAATAAATTGAGGATCAAGAGGTGTTCGTTCGGAATAGTCTCTTTGCAATTTTCAAAGGGGCTTCTTTACACTGTGCAAATTCGTTGAATGTGTCAAGCTTAGGCGAAAATGCTGTAATGATCTCTGTGAACCAATAATAACAATAATAAAACACGCAAGGATAGAAAATATTGTCGTGTCTACAGTCACAATGAAAATATTTCACAAAATTAAATAACTTTGGCATTTGTAATGGTAATTAACTTCCCAAAAAATTTATTTTTAAATGGTGTTCAGTTGGAGAAAAATCGTAATTTTATGTTTGTAATAAATAGTGTTAGTTTTGTAGACGTCACTTGGGAGTTCATTTTCCTTATACAAAAATAATTGCTCGACCAGGTTTTCCAAAATGGTGTACTTCAAAGTCACAATCTGCACGTTTAGTTCTTATAAGACACAAAACCAATGATCCAAAATGCATTTAAAAATTCACACTGGAACTACATGTCACGGGCTACTGCTCGACACGTTTTAAAATCTATTACAAAATGTTTTTATTTAAAATAAAGTTACGTAATTTTGAACTTTATTGCTACATTCATCCATTTTTAGGTACAAAAATAATTTGTAACTGACTTCACACATGCCCGTGACATGTAGCTTCAATGTGAATTTTTAAATTTATTTATGTTCATTGGTTTTTGCAAATTATAAGAACCAATAACTTGCAAATTTTGACTTTGAAGTGTCATTATGGAAAAACTGGCTGAGCTGAATTTTTTTGTAAGAGGAAAATGTACTCCCGAGTAACGTCTAAAAGCTAACACTATTTCATACAAATATAAAATTACGATTTTTCTCCACTTGGACACCCTTAAATTAATATGAATTTTTTTCACGTACAAATATGTAAGTAAATAATTTTGACATAATACAAACTGTTACGCAATCCGTTTAGACTTACTAGCCTAAAGATTCAAGGGCTCTCTTTGTTTAGTATAGCAAGAAAGTAGGATAGTTTTGAGTAGAATCGTGACGTACGCCATTGCAATAGTGTATGCCCTCAAATTTATTCAAAATAATTTACTCTCTTAGTAAGAGTCGTTAAAAAATTACTGGAGGTGCTGAAAATTTTAAAAATGCTTGTTAAATGTTTACGACGAAAAATCAGATACAAAAATAAAATTATGTATACAATTTTTCATAGCACGAATTTGTATCGTTTGCTTATATTATCAGGACAATAATAATAATGATAAACATGAACGTCAACACTGGGGTGGGCAAAGGAGGTATTGCACTCCAAGTGTGTTTAAGGGGAGGATGGAGGGGCAAGGTTTCCTTAGAAGTAAACTTCTTTTAGACGAGACTATAATATGCTTTTTTTTGTCATTTCTGCACAATCAGCAATCAATACCAAGCATTCTTATGCATTTTGTTTAGCTGCCGTTATTTCTGTCAAAATTTTCTACTATGCATATGGTAATTAGTTGAAAGAAACAAGAAACATTTCTAATGTCCAAATTTTGAAATATTGTGTAAAATTGGTTCATGTCGGTGTTACTCTATATACCACTAAAATTCCGCACCTGCATTTTCTTTCTAAATCAACAGGGTAGCAATCAATAATTAATGAACGTATTTTCTTCGGACGGTAAAATTGTGAAAATTTGGTCTTTCCTTAAATTATTTGTTTTTATGACCCCATCTTATTCCTTGAAACAAAAAAATTTAGTCTCTTTGTCAAATTCGCATTGCAAGTTTATATGATAATTTTCTCTCTACTGCCTAAAAGTTTTTTTAGAGGAGGCTATTCACAGTTTAGTATATAAATTTACTTTGCCGTGGCCATTTAAGAGTAAATATATATAATTTGTTATAGGATTCCATTGATAGTTCGTGTGTTACGTGTCTTAAATTTGTTTTCGAAGCGCACGCATGACTAAGGGAGAGCAGTGTGGTTTTCTCGCAAAGCTGCTAGATACCGGCAGTAGAACCGTCACCTTCTCTCGTAAATAAGTAGGCTGCCCTGTATTGTCACATAGCCTTCTGTCAGCATTCCAGAAAACGTGCTGCTGGTTCAGTTCGAGTGCTGCTTCTAGTGTGTAATTGTAAGAGTGCTACAGCTATGTATATTGTCTAGTGTGGCCGCAATGAACCATACCTATAAATTTAAATGAGCTCCAGATAAGTGCACGTTACATCATATTTTCATTAGAGTGGTAACGAAATAGGTAAGCACGTAAATTAAGCTTTTTAATATCTTACACGAAGTAAGAAAGGAAATTAAAATGCACTTTTAAGTTGTCTTTCACCAAAGGGCTCCGGGCTAGGGAAAGGCAAGGCAATTCAGTTCGACGAGTTGGTTTATTTGAATCAGTTCAGTAAAATGATTCGTTCGAAAATTTTGTTCATATAGTTATTCTACCACTATAATCATGATTAACTCGCTATCTCTACTTTTCGTACTGTCACTACGCTAAGACTCTCGCCTCTTTCAAATGTTTCTCTCCTCTGCTTCTTGATATTGTATTCTGCCATACGTCAGTTCCGTTCCTCTTTCAAGTATTAGCTTTCGTTCCTATTTATCGTCATATACTTGTTGAAAAAATACAATTTCGACATTTTAGATTTCTTTATGTCTGAAATACAGGATGGATTTGACCAAGAAGGATTCAAACTTTATGATCGACAGAAAAAACCTCGCCTTACAAATCCATGGAACTAGCACCCAAACTGTAATTTGGAGGAGTTGATGGAATGCGAATAAGCAGAACTGTATATGAAATCGCTAAAGCTTTCAGTACATTTCACGATTTTCGTAATTTTTTACAGCATTGAAAAACTTCTGATGCTTGTACGTGTAGTACCTGCTGCATCTCATCTGCGGAGTACCGTTTCTCTGCAAAAAATATCTTCGTTTTACAAAACGTAAAGTGCGACTTTATTACGTTTCTGTTTACACATACACAAATAAATTGTGAATGAAATTTGTGTGTCTGATCTCAGGAAGTAGTTCATGAATAATGATTACCACCTTCAAATATTCGGAGCTGTTGATTAGTAAGGAATCGTACTGAGTCTCTAATATGTGCGCAAATTGTGATGATATCTAGAAAATTTGGCATTATTTAGCATTTAATTATTCTTGCACAAACTACTGTTAAAAGTTCAGGTGGTTTAACCGGTAGGTAACATTTGGATAAATTAAATCTCGGGAACTAAAGTTATTGCTGTCAATATATAAATAGTAGAAATGTTATAACTAAATCTGAAGTTATTGGAAAATGCTTTATTTTACTGTGTCTGAGCTCAAGTGTCTAAGGCTTGCCTTGGTAGTTCAGCAGATTTCACTTGTCTGAGGTGTCGGAGCAGTGCTATGTTATAGTATCCGAAGGAAGTTTCTGAGAACCACTCCGGCAAGGAAGATGTTGCTCAGGGGCTCGTGAGCGAAGGTGGGTACTGTGCAGGGGTGGGTTCCCTCAGTCTCTGGTACTAGCCGAAGCTTCCATGACCCCCTTGCTTGATAATCTCTCGCGTCCGTGTAATCTGCAGCCTCCTATAGTGGCGCCACTGGATCTTGGAACCGATGCAGGCTCTGGCGTACGTACCCTATGCACCCTGGTCCCTCTAGACTGGAAAAGGGGATTTGCCAACAGATGGTACCAAGGTGAAACAACTAGGTGGGGAGTTAGACTACCTAGCCCTCAGGTCTTTGGGTCCAAAAGTCTGAATTGTCAGTGTGAAGAAATTCGGATAATGGAATGGCCACCCACCCAGAGTGTGTTACATGCTCAACTGATTCAGGTAAGAGTTAAGGCGGGGAACCCATCAGTGCCACGAAAACTAGGTAGTACTACAGGAGACAGGCAAGCCCCATGGTAAGGTTCTCTCTGTTACTAGTTTGGGTTGGACTCATAGATGTGGTGTTGCCCGTATGCTGGGTAGACCCGGAGAAGACCTCTCCTCAATGACGGGTCGACGAGTTGGCTGCGAAAGTGCCTGGAAGCAGGCCTGGAAAGTCTGTTTGAGGTGTGGATAGCATCTCGACTCAAACCAGTCTAAGATTATTGGGACGACATAATATGGCAATGGCATATGTCCACAATAGTACAGTACGTTATGTCCCATTGCACAAAACATTCAAAGACATTAAGGAATTTAATGCCTGTGTAGGATGTTAATTCAGTTAAAAAGGTTCTGTATTTGAGATGGGGACAGAATTGAAAATGGAAGAAGGGCACACACGTATATATATTCAGACACAAAAAGACAAGGACTTGATCTCATAAGTTTTAAAACATTATCGTGCTTCTAAGAAATTCGTGTAATTAAAATGTCTCAACGACCATGTCTTAGCCGTAATTGCACTTTCATTACGTCTTCTATTACAGCTAATGTTCTGAAGCAACAATTGCTGTTTTCCTAACGTGAGCCATTTCTTAATGTCTATTTAGATATTGCTACATTTGATTTGCGTTCAGTGAGAATCATATTTGTAATTTAAATAAAAATACCCAAATATTACAGTGATTTTCTTGCTTTACCAAGTTTTTGAGAATAATATACGGATCATAATCCTTACATCTCTACTAGCAATAGTATAAAATTATTAGTGCAATATTTATTCCGACAACAATTAATATTTGCCATACTAATTTTTCATAAATTTTAAATGTTACGATATCCAAAGATTTATGAAGTCGAAAATCGTGTACAGAAATTGTATCGCCGTTAATCACATTGATAAATGAGATTATGGGTAAGACGCGATCATCATTTAAGTAAGTAGATTCGACTTCACGTTGATAAGTATTGCAGCTGCGGAAAGCTTAACTTGAGCTTACTGCTTTTGAACGTATCGTTATACTGTCCACGCGCTAGTTTCGAGTCCCTGGGGGGTATGAGATTTTCATTCGTAAATATATAAATAATACAACAAGGCCGATACAGTGTCGACGCACATACTAACCGACGTAACGTCATAAGTTTGGATGAGTTTGCTAATGTTTAACTGTGGCGTACATGACGTTTATGACAAAAAATACATACACGCCAGGGACTCACAGCTGGGGCGCAGACAGTATATATTGCAAATGGGTTCATTCTACATACATGCGAAATACAGCTAACCAACCAATATTATGTACGTCGAAAATGTTGACATATTCCTATTCTTAAGGCCAAGTTTGACGGCTTAGTTGCGAATTTTAGTCGGAAAGTTAAATAAATTAGCGTCATGTACCAATAGGTGATCTCACTTGGATTTCATGAACGTACTGCAAACACTTAGTCTAACGTCACTTCTAGGAATACAACCTCTAGTGTTAGAGCGGTCAAAATATTTCGCCTTTGGAGTCTAGAACAATGGAATAGCGTCCTGGGGAGTGAAACATTGAACTGTGTATTGTGTCGGTCCGAAGAACGCGTATGGACATTACGGTTACTTGGAGAGCACTACACAGAAGAATGCATAGTTATCAACGTTGGATTTCAAGACACTGGAATCATAAGATGTTCTTTGTTTCCGATTTAGGATAGAAATCGTATGTTTGTAATGTCTAGATCTGTGTAGAGGCGTATCAAATAACTTCATTCAAACAAGTGGCATTAATTTTGATTGCTGTTTACACAGTTAAATCGAGGAGAGAGAAAACTGCGCTGTATATCTTAACCTTACTGCTTCATTTTGGGTTGAGTTTGGATGACGTCAGAAAACCTGATCAAACAAAAGACGGATAGCTGTACAACACGTTGAAGAAGAAATGGAGAAAGGCGGACTTTCAATATACTGACAAAGCAGAGCCTGGTTAACACACTACTAAGTAAGTTTGAGGCCCCTTTTACGCACGCGATTTATGTCGCGTAACAGGCGACCGGAGTTTGTCGCGCGTTTTTAAAAGGCCGTGTTATACTGTAAACAAAAGACGTAAAAGAATAAACTCAGCTAGATACGTGGATGGGGCATTTCGAAACCTGTTCGGTAAATATGGAACATAGTCTGAAGTTTTCAAACATTTTGAATGTCTATAGCATCGTTTGATAAACTAATGGTAAAATTCCAAGACAGAATTGAACCTAGGCAAGATTTGGTTTGCAGCTAATCATTTTCCCACAATAAATGTTGGCAATAACTCTTAGGAAAGTCAACAAGAAAATATAAATAAGTACGTTGGTGTTACCACTGCATATAACAACTAACTTGCATGCATTACGGTATTCGTAAAACAAAAGAAATACTACAACCATTACTATGATCAAAAAAATACTGAAAACCAAAATGCATACGTATTAAAACCGTATTTTCGGTCCTAAAAACATCCTCGGTATTTGAGTGAAAACATGCTAAAAAATTTTTTTCTTCATGAATGCCTACAAACTTTACAAGCATACCTATCTTTACTGCACACTCTTGGTGTCTGCCAGGTGTCTGGATATTTGTAATAAAACTTATGTGGTTTACCTATTATTCATTGTTTCATCTACTCAAAATGTTGTAAATTAAATATATGTTCAGAATCATCCGATATGGAGGAGGCATGACTGTGAACAACACTTGATTAAGAATTTTCAGCATGATTCAAAAGATTGCGAGAGCAAACTTGTTGTGGCTGCTGGGTCTGTAATTAAAACAAATGCAAATATTCTTGTGGGTTACGAGCATTTGCTTGGTGGCCAATTACATGCTACTGAGAGTAAAGTCGATTTAGTAGTGGATGAATGGATGTTTTGGGGATGGGCGGAGTGTCTTGCAGCTCTGTTGGAAATACCTTGTTCATAGGCATTATAATATATTTCTATGGCAAATGAAGAAGACGTGGAACTGCATTGTTAAAATGTGCTGATTATGGAATTTTAGTTTGGGACTGGGAGGAGTTGGCCACCGTCGATGTTGGGAATTGTTCAGCATAGTTAACAGCTAATACCATCTTATTCATTGTAAAATTCAGTTTCTGGTGAAGTGAAATAGGTTTTAAAATTGATACGGATCGAAAAAATACATGTCGTCGGATCTATGCTATTCTGGTCAGGATCTTCTTTCATGTTCGTTATTGTCGATGTAATTCTCAAGCTTGTCCTTCAGTTTTCTCTTCTTCCGCCTGTGCATCGTACGGCGAGAATAGATTTTTAAATTATTTCTTTATTTAGACACGAAAAAATTCAGCATTAGGTTGGTTTACAATTTGCCGTATTTTATACATACACTACACATGTTAAAATTTAAATAATGTATAAAAAGTAATATTACTACAAAAGTACATCTGTCTTTCTAACAGAAAAAAACAAGTAACTGACAAACTTCTAAACCATGAGAAAACAAAATTTTAAGATACATTTGTTAAATCACGTGTTCTACATATTAGGCTATAAGTTCTCACTAACAATATAACATTATTTTCCATTATCAGTATACAGTTGTCGATTGTCTAAAATATACTGTACTAATGAAATTAGTAGTTTATGTATGGGGAAACATTGATTTAAAATAAATGCTGGGATGGTTTACAAATTGAGCAAAATTAGTACCGTAACTGCAGATGGCTGTCAACATTTTGCTGTTTGTGCAACACAGAACGTTTTGTTTTCATTCATATCACCTGCATCTCTTTGACTAAAAAGGAAAAAAAAAACTCTACATGTTTATTACGTTAGACATTTCTAGAATAAACATAACTGTCAAACCGTATACATCCAGTGGATTTTGGGACCAATGGCTTTTCTTTTACTGACGTATTTAACTCAACTATACTAACTGAACTCATTCGTCACTCGAACACAACTGCGAACCTAATGGTAATGACAGAACGATTGGCACCACTGACGTCTCGATCGCAGACGGCAGACAGTGCCACGCGTCTACATAAACAGGCCCACTAGCAGCAATGTATTTAGAAAACGTCAAGCGATATGCCAGCGGCTTTTAGCGACGGCGTTCTCTAGATCACGATGGCATGTTTTTCAGTACGCGACCGCAAAATGAAAATGCTGTCTCAAAACGCTCGACACTACATAAACAGACCCATTACCTCCCATGCAGTTACAAAACGCGCGCATAAATGGGGCTTGATGGTTACTGACCATTTTTTATGGTTACAGACTGTAGCAAATACGTCCTCTTAAATCTTGCAAATTAGTCAAACTTTCGCATATGTATGTATTGTTTTAAATCTACGAGGAAATGCGTTTTCATTGGTTAAAATTCTAGTTATTTAATACGCTGTTTGGATAAAAAGTGCTATAATTTCTTCTCGGTAAACTGTGTTTCGTTCAGCTTCAGTAAAATTTGAAATCTACTTATGGGCAATAACGGTTTATATTTTGTAATATGTGTCACGATGCAAGATAATTGTGGTTCTAATATGGCCCAGACATGTCCATTTTACCATTTGTATTGTAAAATTTGTCTTGCATTGTGGTACGTTACAAAATATTAACAGTTGTTACCCATAATTAGCTGTAAAATTTTGCTGAAGTTATACGAAATTGAGTATAACAATAAGGACGATTAATAGCTACAGTCATCCATAGCTATGCCTGCATCTATAAATTAAAACTTCATAGTTTGGAAATTATTTAGGTTTTAAACTGGAATATAGTTTATAAGACTGTTTGCAGTTCTTGCTAGCAAAATGTACATTGTTTGGCATTATAAACACCAAAACTATTTTAGAATACTTAGCTGCAGTGTCGAAAATGAAAAAAAAAAAAATTAAGAAACGCTGTTTTTTTTTTTTTTTACTATGGGCTACGTGGTGGACTTTGAGACTTGAGACAAAAGTAATGAACTGAATCTAATTTTTGCATTCAAAGCCTATTACTGTTGAACAAGATGTCACTAATCCCCATTTGAGAGAGGTAACATTATTAAAATATCAGTTTTAAGTTTTTGTGTGCTTTACATTAAATATACAATTTAAAGTAGAGATCTAGTAACGTATATTGAGACAAAGAAATCACTATTACAAAAATGCAGAATTTTAATTTTTTCTCCCACTATGAACAGAAAATTTAGCAGTTGAAAGAATTTCAGTTTTAGGAAACTGGTTACATATTTTATTAAAATCACTCAACAAAAAAATCATGCAACTGGTAAAATTTTCCTTTAACCCATTGCATAAATAAGAATTTCTCACAACCACACTGCAGAAATTAAAGTCAAAATATAGCTATTATTGCATTCGTTTGGGCAGAAATCCTTCAAATATAGTAGGAAACTGACTATTATAACGAAAAAAAATTATTTGCGAACTGTACCCAGCTGAATCTACTGAACTGCATTACAGCATACTTACAAAATATTCCAATACTATTTTAATAAATAAAATAGTGCTTACTTTTGGGTTCGATTATAAGTGTAGTTATTTTGTTGTGCCAGTTTCACAGAAAATAAAAACTTTCTATAACAGGTCTATCCAAAAGAAACTATTAGATATTTCAAGAAGCAGTATTATCCTTTTTGTAATCCAAATCAAACCATAATTTTATGTAAAAAGAAACCTCTTTTCATAAATATTAAACCTATTCTCCGACACAGAATGTGGCTTTAATATTTATCTAATAAATACCCAACTATATCTTAATTGGATGTTTGATGTGTATGCACATAACTTAAAGTGTATACATACACACATACACATATACACAAGTACACACCCTCCCACGTGAAAGGTGAAAGGTGTACTAATTAATGTGTGCAATGTCGTTGGAAATTATAGTAAAATCAAAACAATACTTCAGGGTCCACTGAACATGAGTATACACGTACGTCTCTTAGCAGCATCTCTTGCCAATTTACTATGGTGTACACATACCTGTACTTACTAGAGCACCTAGTACACATTTGCAAAAGTGTACATATCTACTAAGGGGTGCATTTTCTGAACCATGTTTGCTGCACATTCATGTCTTGTTTTGATGCTTACTACATATTGCTTATTTATAGAACCTTTGTAAAATCTGAATGCGGTGTGTGTGTGTTTATATATATATATATTTCTTTATTTATTCATGTATACACAAACACAGACTGTCTAGAAAAAAGGCATCATAAACACACTGCGTGAATCATGGGCTTATTTGGAGACGAAAATGTGTCAAAAGGTTGTACGATATTCCTAGTGCATAACGTGGCAACAGTGCACGGAGAATGCCACCCTTGCGCCCCAAGGCCAGGTATTGTTTTAAATATGTTACATCGATTAAACGTTGAAAAATTTTAACTTGCACCCATAATATACCGGTCAAGAGAGTAGTAGTCAGATAGGTAAGAGATCTGTAGAGCGCAAGAGAGGACTAACTACAGTGCTGTGTGGCCACATTGTGCATGTAAAACGACATCGTGCAACATTTTCTCACTAACATTTTCGTCTCAGATTTAACCCGGAATTTGCGTAGTGTGCTTACTATGCGGATGTTTTTTGACACTTGACATCATGTTTGTAAGTGTGTGTGTGTGCTGTGTGTGTACACACACACACACACTGAAATTGTCTTAAGAAATTTCCCGCTTAAAAATTTGAATAGTTTTGCAAGTTACCTATACGTAATTATGTAATTTAAACATGTTGAGAAGTTTTCCTTGTTGTTGAAGTATTAACATATTTATTTTTGTCCCACCAAAAATTCTTAACAGTCTTCAACACACAGTCATTCTCTCTCTCTCTGTATATATTATATATTATATGTATGTAATATATATTATATGTATGTAATATATATTATATGTATATATATATATATATATATATATATATATATATATATGAAACTCATTTAAACCTTAAAGCATTGACAAAACACACAAATTTATACACCTACGTGTACGCACAAGAGTACAAACATATTAGTTATGCATGTACAGGTATACGAACAAGCGATTTTTAAATCCATGATGTCCCGGTCAGCAAAGGCGAGTTTGGATATGCCTGATTTATACATGCTTGTACGTCCCTGTTCCCATAAGTAACTTCTCAAGGGCCTTCGGTGTGAAAGTTAAGTACTCAACTACGAAAGGGCACAAACTCTCGCGTGCTTTTGCAGCAGACAAGCTTCGCATTTTGTATTGTGTATTGTAGGTAATGGTTGATTACATAATTCATATTTTACTTTAAAAATATGTTAATAAAATATTTTTTCTTACACTACAATATTAACCTATACCATTAACTATAAACAACATTTCTTAAATCAAAGTAAACAGTTTGTAGTCATAAATTTATATTATTTAATTTTTTACGTTGCGAGCATGAACTAAACATTTTCTGACTGTATCCTATTCTGAAAGTATAACTTAGTATTTGGTAACTTACAAATATTATATTTTAATTAATCCCTAACTATCTGTTTGTTATTACAATGTTTATTGTTGAATGCAATACTATGTATTTTATTTAATGAGCAATGTAGTGATATATTTCAATGTAGGCCTTCGTTATACACAGAAAACCTCAATCCCTGATGTAGGGAACTATGAAGTATTCATATTTTAATATTTTATAGAATTTAATATTCCGCAGAACATAAATAATATTTCTGGCGGATCGTTCAACGAGAAAGCTGCCCGAGTTCGTCCAGTGTATAGATTCAAGGGCAGCTGTACTCAAGAATGAAAGTGTACTTGTACCTTCTTGAACTGGTATACGGCTTGAAACCGACCGCATTTCTGTGAATATAATGTGAATTATCGTGTTTAAAATCTATAAAAAATTTTACGAACTGCATATATTTAAATAAGTAAGACAGTCACATCCTCCCTTGTTGCAAGAAAAAAATTGCAGCTCACGATATATTTACACGTTTAGATTACTGACAGATTTATTTTCTTTAAATGAAATGTATTTAAGATGTACACAGATTTAGCGTACACATGAACTTCCAAGGAAGCGGAAAAGGTGACTTCTAAGATGCGCACTTGCAGAAACGCGGTGTATTTTCAAGGTCGTTACAAGACTGCAACGAGGGGCGTTCCCGCACTATGTTCTCAGTACGCCCTTACACTCACAGCCATACACACTCGATGTCTTCGAGAACTAAAATCGATAAGTGTTGTACTGTCTCTCACATGGCAGAGAGACTATGAAGCCGTAATCAAATAAACGTTCTTTTAGATCTTTGTGCACTCACAGCGCATATTATCGGTGTATGAAACAGGCATTTAATATTTCCGCACGTAAAGTCGTGCAGACCCTTCCTAACTGAACGTTTCAGGATCCTCAGATCGATAAACAAGCAAGAGTTAAGAAAAAATACTGGCTACGCCCATGCCGGGCATTTGAAACATACGAACGTGTGTAAGAAATTAGTATTTTTTAGATTATTTTTCTACTGAACTATCGCTGCTATAAATACAGCAGCAAGCAAACCTTACGTTTTTGTTCATACGTGAAAAATATTTTCAATTTAATGCCACGATAAAACACGCAAATATAATTGCATAAGTAACATGGGAATAGCATTGTTAATGACATAAAAAGCACGTCAGCGTAGTAAAAATTCCCAAAATTACACAATAGCAGTTGTCACATTTAAGTAGAGTATGTAGACATGTTACCTTTTTTGTCCAGATTCAGATTTTTTCACTTCGTTTTCCGATTTAGATTTTTCTTTCGAAGCACATCCTCCCATTTTCCACGGACAACTTAAATTACGAATTATCACACGTAGAAAAATAAGTCGTATTTTAAAAATATGATTTACATGAAGTTCTGAAATACGTGAATAAAACTGATCTACTGCTCATGAACTTCAGCGAAAGAGTAGAAAAATAAATGCCATACAAATAGTTTCCGAGAAATATTTTCATTTAATTAAAAAGCTAGTTATGATTATTAAGTTTGCGTTAAAAAAATCTATTCACTACTACTACGCATAAAAATATAGTCTACACCATGCACAAACACAGAAACGGCTCAAGTTCCGAGCCACACTAACAGTCGCTATCGTCTGGGTAGAAGTGCAGTGTAGTCACTGCCTTCTAACCAGCCGAAGCTCTCCCTCCGCTACCTTCCATGGCCCCTTCCCCGCCCCATTCTCTAAGTTCCCCTCTATTGCAACTAACGTTGAAAATCGATAAGAGTGTCCGCCATCCATGGTGCTAATGTCCAACGATATTTTCTGAATCCGCGTGTTTAAAAAATATATATTTCTTCACACATTACAGGGGATCATTACGATACACTGCCTTCTAAAATTTGCGACCAATAAAGTTTCAGAGTTGTCTGCAGTTACGTAAAATGAGATCGCAGATGGAAACCTACGTACCTACCTTTCTGAGAGGTTTGTAATCTTGTCAAGATCACTGACGTGTGACTCTGCAAACAAAGAGATAACGTGAAATGATCAGCAATAAAACTGTTCACTTGTACTAAGCGGGGTAAAATACGAACTCGCTATGTGGCTGATGATGATACATACCTTTATAACGATTTGCTTTTAAAATCTTTACCGACGTTGAAATCAATTATTTTGCCTTGTAGTGAAATTAAATTCTATATTTAATTAATTTGTTATCAGCGGGCGGGACTGTAAAACGAAACTATCCCTTTCAATTGTATAAAATTAACAACTGCAATAAATTAGTTTATTCTTAAGAGAAAATTTACGTTAGGCGAAATAATTAACACTCTTGAAAACAGCGTATTGTAATAAATATTGTTTGCAGCGTTAGCTTTATCAATAGATATGCTAGTTTTAAGGATAGGCCTATATTTTTTACATTTATAAAAAAATTCACATATATACTTACGAACGTGCCTAACATTTGTAACTAGCAAGATCATTTCGGCATTTGAGACCTGACTGGCAGCAGCACGGACAGTTTCTTGCAAGTATTTTTACATTTTCGCCTAGTTGTAAGTTCTTTAACACGTACCTTCCTGGGTTATTTCCAGCCAAAATTCTAAACTCTACTCTAATTAGACTTGAACTGGTGGCAAGTGAATTAAGGAACATAAACATTCTCTAATAAAATATGTGTATATATGTATGATAAAAACATACGACATTAATTTATTTAAAATATTTTTATAATTATGAAAACTGACTGGTATCTAAAAATCTACAAAAATGTGTCCGAATCCTTTAAATTTATGGTGTAAGTATTTTAGCATGGTTCGTGACGACGTATTTTTGGGATAAAACGTAAAAAACTCACTGATACATGTATTTTTTAAAATTAGGACTTACTTATTTTAAATACCACTTTATTTTGTATGCATGAGAAGATGCACAGTGTAAAATTTTCTTCATCTAGCAAAATAAAAAAAAAAAAAAAAAAAAAAAAAA
>PNEQ01009943.1:10036-51805 GCA_003012365.1 Medauroidea extradentata | reverse complement strand
GGTGGGGGGAGGGGTGTATCAACATTAGGGCTGCCAGCATCTATTTAGGGGCTTCGAGAGAACAAGATCATAATTTTCGCTAACACACATGTAGTGTGTGTACTGAGCATTAAGGGAATTGATCCCTGTCAGATCGATTTTACGGTTTTTCTTGCAATTCAGGGAATAGACTCATTGTTTTACTTTTTTCACGCTGACAAGGCATAGTTTATTGTTTCATTCACTTTTTGGATTCCATATGGCATTGTTTCTGTTAATGTTGCGGCCTCTGTAGTCGCTCCCGTGAATAAAGCAATTTTTCCTTTTCAGCTGTTTCCTGTTGCAAAGTAATGACTATATTTTGGTTCTAGCAATTAGAGAAAATCGATAAAGTTTGTATTTATGACTTGTCGTGACAAAAATTTTGATACATCGACTGGAGCAGGAGTTATCGAGAAGAAACAGATAAATCCAAGGTGGTAGGGATCAGTACCCTTTAAGTAAGGAGAGTGATACCTGTATTCATACAAAATAAGAAACAGAGGAAGTGAAGAATAAGAAACTGGTATGTTCGCTTTTTGACTATCGGTGGTATCGAAGGACAAGATATTCACCGTCGTAAGTGTATATGCGAACGTTGTAAAACACGTTCACGTGTGTTGAAGTGGCGTAAGAGATTCTGAGAGGGACGTGTGTCACTACAAGTACCATTAACCATGTTGTTACTCATTTTGATGATGTGTCCGAGAAAATTGACTGATAATTTGTGAAAGAAATCTTACACTGTAAAAAAATGTTGTACTCCGTACAATAATATACTTATTTTAAAAAGAGTACAAAGGTTTCTCTTGTAAAATGCTTAGCTTTTTATCTTACAAGCGACTTGTTTGTATTGTTGCTGTAGAAAAAATTTTATTCTTCAGATCTTGTAACGATGAATAACTGATACAAACCTTTACACATACGTGCTGTGATGATTTTTGTTTAAGGATGCGGTCTACCACAATTTTCATCACCGTTTTTTTATGTTCTTTATTTGTACCAGATATTTTTTTCTTATTTTAGACACAAAATGTGACTAAATTTGGCTCTTATGAATATTTTTTATCTCTCATAGTTTTCGCGTAATGGCTTGTTAAAGTCATATTTTGCATGTTTCCGTTTTAACGACTACACTAAAACCAACTGATATACCAAACTAAACAAAATCACAGTGGATAAAGATATAGCAGGCTACAATGTCATGCTCATAAAAATAAATAATAAAATTACTTTTATTTTTTAAAAATGTATTGAATTTTTTAAATTTTTATTTTTAGTTTCGGCATTATTTTTAAATACAAATAACTTTTATTTTTTTCTTTTATGAGCATGAAATTGTAGCCTGTAATGTCTTTAGCCAGTGTGATTTTTTTTTAGTTTGGTATATCAGTTGGTTTTAGTGTAGTCGTTAAAACGGAAACATGAAAAATATGACTTTGAAAAGCCATTACGCGAAAACTATGAGAGATAAAAAATTAATAAAAGCCTAATTTAGTTACATTTTATGTCTACAATAAGAAAAAAATATATCTGGAACAAATAAAAAATAAAAAAATGGCAATGAAAATTGCGGTGTACCGCGCCCTTAGGACTGAAATATTTGCTATATTTACGCTCGTTATTTAAAAACATTAAGTTCTTAAGTTCATTCTTAAAAAAAACAAAAAATTATTACGAAGCTTTTTTGTTCTTTTACAAATGCTTGTAAAATTACAAATATTTTTTTCTAAAGTCATTCGTTTATAAAGGTATAAAAGTAAAGTCTGTATTACTGCAAAGTAATTCCTTAAACATACCGAAAGGTTCCTGCGCTGTAATTTTTTTGTAAGACTTACAAAGAATTTTTCGCAGTTTTACAAACTTTTGCAAATGAAAAAAATTCCTTGTAATATAATTTGTTTATAAGGTTACAGGGATTTTCTTTGTAAAATGATTTAGGAAATATTTGCAGTCTACCAAAATCACAGGCTCGCCGGAAATTAAATAGTTATACGAAAATCACATCCCCCTAAAATAATTTTTTTGGATTAAAAATAATTTTTACATTAACAGAGTGTTTCAAAATTAAAATAAAAAATGTTATCACTAAACAATATATTGAATATATATAACTAAAAAAATTAAGAGTGCACGGAAGTCAAGATGATCTAGGGGTAAGGTCTGTAGTATTCGTACGCGGGTTGCGGGTTCGAATCTGAGTGCAACCATTTAGTTTTGTTTCAAAATAATTTAATATGAAATATATTTATTCAAATGTTATTTCATAAATAAGTTTGATGCCATTTTTAAAGTAAAATAGGTAGGCTATTTGATATTTAATTTTTTAAATTTATTGCGAGTAAATATACAAAGCTATCGCTTATAATTTTACAAGCATATACTTTGCATCTTATTACAAGGACAACCATTATAGTTTTACAAGGAAATTATTTGGCAACTTGGTTTCCAAGAATTTTCTTTGCGGCAGCACAAAAGTCTTTTATCGTGAACTGTTGGTGAGAGAAAGTAATGGTTCTGTAAACGATATTTTACAGAAACACAGGTAGTGCTGGAAAATTTGCACTTTAGGAACAAATTCCTAACAGAATGAGTGAGTATATACATATTTTTACCTGAAACAATACCACGATGATGAGTGCACTTCTCTGCCACGTACTGTCACTGGAGACGGATCTGAGCACCAACTGCAGAGCTAACAGTAAAAATATGTGTATTTTTCCTGCCTAAAAAAAACCCTGCTCACACTAGTTCAGAGAATGAGGCCATACTGATCTCTGACTGCAGGAGCCTCCTACCGACTCTATCTTAATTATAGTTGACGCTTAAGTCATAGCACAATGAAGAGGTTGTGTAGAAACGGAGACATGCCTTCACTTAAAACACCCTGAAACGCTATCAAATGACATAATCATTATTCGTGAAAACACAACGCAGACTTATCATTTCAGCGGTTTGGTTGTAAAAAGCTTTTAATATCCTCCTTACAGGAGTAACGCATTTTTGGAGAGCCGAAGAGAGATAATCATGTGTATTGGTTCGGATCATGGTACATAAGACTGGGTAAATATGTGATTACGTTGACTGCTTACACAAGATTCTATATTCATTATCCATTCGGAGATTGCATTTGAGGAAATACATGTTCAGCAACACTTTTTTGGTGTAAGATCTGTTTTTACTTCATTTGACTGCAGTCGTCCATCTTTTAGAAAATCTCAGCAGTAGATTAAGCTGAGAATCTAGCGATCTAGCGATGACAAAAGAAGCTGCTAATAATGCCACAAAAATGCGTGCGTTACTCAGAAGTAGGACCCGACCGCTTATCCCATAATCTAAGTTCCAACAAAAATACCCAACAGAGATCAACATTGTTAATTAATTCCAATAAAATGTTGTACAAGGCTGATGGTCCAGGTAAGTCCGCAAACTAAAGTAGTCGTCATGTAATAGAAATATCTGCTATAAAAGGTACAGTTAAACGTGTCTTTAGCTGCACACATAAACACTAAATTTATACTATAGGGTAGTTTTAAAATAATTTAAAAGAAAAAAACACTATACGTAGTTCGGTAATTTTTTCAGTGTTAAGGTAATTGTTTCAAATTCCTGAAAAAAAAGTAATTGTAAACAAAAGCATTTTTAGTAACAGAATGTTACAACGCAATTTATTTGTTATCTGTAATGTAGGACTTTTTAGGAGACAGCGACGATAGTCTATATTTAACTCCCGTCTGCTGAGAAAATTTACTGAAACAACGCGTAGTGTATATCCATAATGAAAATAGTCTAAGGGTATCTTTTAATCTGAAATGATAGTTTTACAACTCTAATTTTGATGTACTATTTGTTGTCAACAATGTAAATACCAAGAACAAAAAAGGAATTAAAATTTTTTAAGCCTTAGTTTGTATTGAAACCATGTTAGTCGTCTAAAATTGCTCTTGCCTGTGAATATTATTTCTTTTAACTAAAAGCATCTCAGAAAATAATCAATCTACAGTGGTATGTATGCATACAATACATATAGTATTAAATTAAAAATAAAAACAGATTTAAAATGAACACAATCTTGCATATTTGTCTCAAAATAAATTGTTTTTTATGTATTCTTGTAACAGTACGTGAACGATGTATAAGAGCCAATTAGTAAAATTTTTTTATTTAGTTATTAAAATTGAAGTTTTAAGGCGAGGACCATATGATTTGACGTACATAGAAAATGTTTGTAAATGATAACTTCAGCGGAGTTCGTACGAGTTTTGGAAAAGCTAACATTGGCTTGTAAATAATTCTACTGAAGAAAATGCGATCAGTATCAGTGTCTTTAAAATTTCTGGGAATTTGAATACATGCTATATTTACAGAAGTTATTTCTGTAAAAGCAAGTAAAATTACAAGTTGGTATAGGGGCTGCAACACGGAGCACTTTGACATATCGTGTGGTCTGCAGAGCCATCGAAAGGTGATATATACGTAAACATGTAGGCAGTCCATGATGTTTTTCTCATTCTCCCATCGTCCATATGTTAGCTATGTTGTCCTGGTGCCACAACTTGTGGGTGTTATTACGACAGAAGCCTTCCTTCCATTCGTAATACGATGACATAGCACAAGTTTACGCCCATATTATCACGTTTCGCACGCAGCAGACATCACGATCCCTATAAAATGCTATAAAGAAAGTGTTATACTCAATAAAATTCCACTGGTAAGATTTTCAAAATCCACGTAACGAATTCATACGATAATAAACTACACAAACGATTACATTTATTTCAAAACAGTGCTAGGTTTTGCGGTCCGTGGTTAGTAAAAATTTGGATGCAGTGGTGTTAACATCGTTTTATCTTGACATGTATATATACCCAATTGCGTGATTTCACGAAATAAGTAAGTTAAATTATTAAAATTACGTTTACCAGCAGTCAGAAATGTGCATTCATTCGTGGAATATACTATACACACGATGCTGTCATTAAATTAAACATGTAAAAAAATAAGCTACACTTTAAAGTAACACGTTTTCTCAAGGACAACATTTTTATTTACAGTACAATTATTTAGATGGTAATACTTGGCTACTCTTACATGAACACACTTTGTTTTATTTCAGGTGGTTGAAAGGTGACTCAAACGAAAACATTGCTTTCCGTACAAGTGCACGGAAAAAGGCAAGGCACAGATGACAACATTTAATTGATCCAAAAGAGAATAGTTTGAGATGGCTGTAGTTGGCACTTCTTGTTGTTATCCGTCATTTAGTGAGTAGTGATAGTTACGCCGTGGGTGTTAATTGTCCGTATTCACATTATTTGTGAAAATTAGTGATGAGGGAAATTAAACTAATTGCTCTTATGTAATAATTAATGTTCTTTAATCATCTTTATATTTAATACATTTTATTGTTTTACCCTGAAAAAATAAGCACGTGTTGGCCATGAGCATTCTGTACTGTGGCATTATGTGGTTCCATCAAATATTACAGTTATTTACGTTTCAATAAAGTTATGCGATGTTGCTGATATTTTTATGTGTGCATCATATGTATTTATTAATAATTAAATAAGGTCTAAATATTTTCATGATTCCACTAATTTTTACTGATATTTTATCTACACAATTTGTACATGGCCATTGCTAGTGTCATGAAGTATATTAGCACATAAAACACACAAATAATTTCATTCATGTCAATACATATAATGACAATGGTTTTGATTTAATTGTAGAGAAAAATATTGATCCTGCAGAGTTCAGCCATCTCCAGTGAGTGTTCTGTCAAAAGCAGAACTTTTAATTCCGTTTTACTATAATAATACTACGCAGTCATTTGACAGGGCAGACTGAACATTTGGACGTTAAGCTCATTTTCAGCTTGTAGATGTTCGTGTGACCATCTCTAGCAACGTTCTAAAGAAGACCGTTTATTTGTTTTGCCATCAATACAACATAATATTTAATCTCGCTGATGTTCACTCCGGTTACTGAAATAATTGTTGTATAGACAGCCAGGTGTAAAAAACGCAAAGATCAACACTCAAACTGGAAGATCTTCGAACTATAATATTTGCAGTGTCAAATATTACTTTGCTAACGTGTAGAGATATTCCAAAAGAATGTGATGTAGCAAGCAGTCCCCATGACAAATGATGATGTACTCTGACACATTACCTACGACATGTTCTCGTAATAGTATAAAACTTGTCGCTCCCAAGCATGAAGACATTGTTATCGTTGTTACATGTGGGAATACTATGGGTAAATGTGTCGACAACGGTTATATTCAGTTTGCACAGACTGAATCCAGAATGGCAATAGAACTTATCACAAGAGGCAGTATTAAATGCCATAAAAAGGGATACGTATCTGTAGTTGATTGATCACTTTGCTAAGTACAAAGCCGCTGGCAATAGAAATACCCTTCTCTTTGATAGCTTTGCCTTACATATAGTCGCGAATTAGTATAAACATGCATATTGCACTATTTTGTTCGCGTAGCAAAATCACCTTCGTACTGTGAACCTAGGACAAAATCATTGTTTTGGTAATTGCGAATAATATTACATCAACGTAAGTCATGGCGTTCTGAATGACTCATCTAGAACGAAAAATAAATCGCAGCACAGCACGTAATCCAAGTTTTGTATTTGTTAAATGTTTAATCAGTAATGCCAGCCGCTTTTATTGAAGCTAACTTAACGTCATGAAAAAAAAAAATTGTATAATACATAGAACTCATTTTAGATCACAACTAATTTCTATATTTTTTCATTTAATTATATACGCTTTTAATTAATGAAAGATATATTGCTGCTGTAACAAATCCTACATTCAGAGCTTGTATAGTTTTAAATAAAAGTATAAATTGGGTTTTAATCAGTAAAGTAGTGTTTTAAATATTACATGTTACATTTCGGAAATTGTTTGGTCGATTAAAATCAAATTTAGTTTTTTAGCAGATAAACTGGTCCTACCTCAGAAACTACTCAATATAGCATCACCAAATTTGTCATCTGTGTTATGTTATTATATATAATTTTAATAATTGTTTTATATTTCGGAAACAATAATTTGTAAAAAAAATACTTCCATATAGTTATTTTAGGACTGCAATAACTACCATGCGGCTTAAAATATTGCATTTTCATTTAATTTGAAAAAGTGCGCGTGTGTATGTGGATGCACACACACATATAAATGTATATACCCGTAGATAAGTAATTTATACAAACCCGTAGCTGAGTTTTGCGTAAATTTGTAACTTACCGAAACACTAATAACGTTTATAAGGCGTTCAATTCATAACTCAAAATAATTTTGCAGCGATTTGTGCCACATTCCGAGCGTACTTTCGATCTACATGTATTCGTAATTTAAATTAACGAGTTGTTAATCCTTGCACACAACGTCTTTTAATTAATTTCAAGAAACCATTCCCTTGAACTTTGAAGAAATGTGACTTGCTAGCAATATATGCGACGTGTGATCCATCTTATGGTGCAGACTTCTAACGATGAGCATATTATCTTGTATTAGTTGATTGTTATAAACATGCATATAACTGTATGGTTTTTATTATATTTTAGATCGTTCATTGAAATGAGCGAGTTAATTCACTGCGAACTATTGTTCGTAAATTTTCGTGGTCATTATGCTTATAAAGAATTATAGACGTGTTGGTGTTGACGTCATGCTTGATGTTTAAACAGGGAACATATTTGCGGTTTTAACAGTAACGGAAGAAGTACTTACTGTCAAATTCTTGTGACATAAACCCAGAAAATTCATGTATTCTGCGGGTTTTTCTAAGTATTTATGTATTTACTAAATATCTGCTGACAACAGCAAGTACGGACTGATTTCCGTGGTTTTTCATTTTAATGGTTAGCTCTGCAATGTCATATGTTAGGAATATATTTTTAATTTATGGTGACATTATTCTAACAAAATTAGGAACTAGTGCGGATTGTGACTATCCCCGACAGAATTGTCAGAAAAAATACTAGAACATTGTAAACATCGTATGGCAACGAATAACTATCTGATTATATATATATATATATATATATATATATATATATATATATATACATATGCGCGACTTAGTCTAAATCTAAACTGAAGATAGTCGGCATTACAACTCGTCGACGACAGCGACAACATTACAGACGGTGACACAATGCACTTGACACGTAGACAGGAACTGGGAGAGGAATCGGCCAAGGCGTTGATTTGTTAAGAAGTTAAAGAAACCATCATACCAACTTTCACCTACAGCGACTTCTGGAAACCATGGAAAACGGAAATTAGGATGGACAAAACCGGGGCTCGAACTCGGGTCCTAAATACAGAGTCAAACATTTTACCATTGCGCCACTTTGTTCGTCCCAGTTTCAAATTATGTACAAATAGTAAGTTGCAAGACCATTCGCTCTCTACTACGCAAATCCTGTCAGAAATGTGGCGGACGCTGTCTTTTATCGATGGGTTTTCTCTACCCATTGGTTTATTCTGAGCTCATATCCTTTTTACAAGTGCTCAACAGGTCGCTGTCCGAAGAATACTGAACTGTATGATAACATATTATTACTGTAGAACACTTCTCACACTCAGTCTGATGGAGTTGCTCAGATTGTTCGCGTACCTGACGACGCGATCAGGTACCAGTTCCCGGAATGTTGCATCTGTTGTCGAAGAGATCCACCTTATTCTGTCGCTGGGTTCATTTGTGTTGCCCTTGTTGTTTCAGCCATGATTGTCACCATTTTCATGAACCTTGTCTGGTCCTTGTCTGCTTTGACTTTTCTGTTTCGTTTTACGGTGTACATTTTATACTGACTATATTTCCATTTCAGAATAATTTGTATGTTTGCTGATTGTATCCATTTTTTTGCTTCCTTGGTTTGTCCCTTAAATTTTTTGGTGCTATTTTTCTCGCGCCTAGTCTTGTCATACAAATGTTAGTTTTCTGCGACTCAGCGAAATTCGATAACAATGGTGTGTATTCAACAAAACACTTAAGTTTGTCCACACTTCTCTACTGTTGACTTATTCCATGCCATTTTTTTAAAAATTATATCGGTATTTTATTGCAGTGTCGAAATAAAATATTTTTCTTTACATATTACAATTTTCTTTAAGTTGATAATATAGTTTGTTCATTGTATTTACAAATAATGCAAACTTTCATTAACAGCATGCAGAAAAGTAGGTATAATACCTGAAAAAATCAGAGAAAATCCAAGCGAGGATATTAATGTTCATAATTTTTTATTTCGTTAAACAAAACAGTAGAATACTTTCAGAATATATTCGTTACTGGACTGATCTACCACTACCAGGGTAGTGATAGAGGGCTATTACTGCTACCAATGTGTTTGATCTATGTGCTGGTGAGAAGGAGCAAATTACGTTCAGGGTATTTTTGTCCTAAAAATAGCATACACTATATATGCGAAACGTTTTATATGTCGTTAGTTTCGTAAATTGTACGTAAGTTAGCACTAAAGTAATTTTATAACTTAAGTCATAACTTAATTATTATGTTATTGAAATTCACAACGGATATTAAACGTTTCCCCCTGAGCAGCAGGAGTGGTTTTACACTACCGCTGGCACATACGCCTGCAAGTTAACTAGAGTAAGAATGTAACAAACCTGCGTTTGGAATGGAGCGAGCGATGACGAGGGCTGGTTAGCATGTAGAAACGATAATTGAGTCGACGTCGGAGAATGTAAGAGGTTGGTGCTAATGACTAAGCTGTTTACTTCTACGCTTTCGAAGAAATCAGTACAGTATACATGGCGTGTTAATAAATATGGTAGTAAATTTTCATAAAATACGAAATCTTCTTAGATTTAATCTTTTTAACACTGTATTCTTTTGAATCTAATTTAAAATGCTAAACAAATAAGAGTGAAACACTCAAATCACTATTCGGTAAGCTACTGCAGCAGTGGCTTAGTGATATTTTGAATGAAGACAGTTATTTCACCGTTTTGCTCTGAAATATTTTAGGAATTTATTTTTTAACCAGATAATAATGTAGACTGCACCGCCTCAGGATTTTAAGTTTTACATTTGTTCAATAAATGTTTCTGTTTCCGATTGTGGGATCACTTTTTCTAAACTGAATATCTTAAAATCTCAAATCACAAAATTAATACAATCTTACGTAAATATAAGGGTCTATCAAAGGGAACGTAGTACAATAGAATTATGTGTTGTCAATAAAATACATACTATCTCAATACTTATACGACGTGTACTGACTCCAGTTTGTTCAATCTAAGCTTGTAGAGATCTTTTCTTCACTTCTGCGTCTGTATCTCAAATAATAATTTTCGCTTTTAGTAATAATAAATAACGTATTAGACTCACAATTTCAAACGTCTACGAATTAAGTTATGCAATTAAGTTCTGCAGGATAAATGTTGATGGTAAATAACATAATGAAATTATAAGTGTAAGATCTCGAGGGTGTACGTAATGAGTAATGAAACATTCACATTTTATAGTTCGAATATTCGACTATTATGTTCTATTTGGACTAAATATGCTACTCTAGCTTCCCCGATATAAAGGCCACCATATATAGATTGTTAATTAAGTAGGCGACGACTATGCCACTTAATTCAGTTACAAAATGTAGAAAATGTGCAAGGCACTAATTTTCTGAGTAGGAAGACAAAACTTTAAAACAACATCGTATATAACTAAGCAAGTACGAACACAACTGAATAAAGGGTCGCAGATTCAACACATAGAATTCGTTCTCACAGGAGTGACGTCTTGGGGCGGCGATAGGCGTAGGTGCAAATTAGCTGCCTGATTCACCAGTAATCATTGTTACGTCCCATAACTCGATCCACTGTCTAGTACACACGACTGAGCGGCATTACACCTATGCCATATATACAGCCTCCGTAGCGTAGTCGGTTAGGCGCCGGTCTAAGATCTGTGATGTCCTGGGTTCGAGTCCTGGCTCGGGCATGGATGTTATGTTGTCTCTTTACCTCACTCATGAACTCTCATGAGTGCGTGATAGATAAATAAACGTTGAAAGCATAAATTGATTTCCACGCTTTTTCGAAGCCAATATGGATAAAATACTCAATGACAATCCTAGATAATGGTATTTGTCAACTTTATGAGTAAATATTTATCCACAATTATTAATTCGTTACGCGTGATCTCTTGCGCTGCAGTTAAATGCAAGAGGTTCCGGCGTCAGAGATTGTGCCTCAGAAGTTCGTAACACTGGAAATAACTTTGTTTAAAACGTTGGCTAAAACTATTGTCTAGGATTGCTATTGTTTAATTTCCGCAAATTGGCTTCAATAAACCAACAGTTATAGATTAATGCTTCTAGCGTTGAATTATGTGCCACGCCCTCTTAAGACCTCGTTGTTAAAGGACCACAAGAACTTCTCGCCTTTTATGACTTAACATTAAGTAATGACGCAAAGTGAAACATTGATGCATCACCTTATTTTTACCAAGTGGGAACACCCTAAGTTTGTCACATTGTTTTTAAGACATTTCATATCTGGTTTTTATTTACAATAACAATTGCCTATCGCATATCTACCAAATAGTATTTTCTTTTTACTTATACCACACAATCATATTTCAGAATCTGTAGTTTAATTATGTGCCTGTTTTTCCCCAAGTGGACGGTTTACAATTGCATTGTGATTGGCAGGAGTTCGGGAGTGGACAGAAATAAACTTGATTGTTCAAACTAAGTACTGAAAGGATACTCTTCTGTAAAGAATCATCACGTTAGGTTTGTTGGTTCAAGGACCGCCAACTTACACAAATTACATACATGCAACAAGGCAGCATCATAATTTTGTATGAAAAATATGTTTTAAGAGATGGAGAACAGAACGTAAAATGTAACGAAAACAAGCTTATTCGGTTTGTTTGTAAGACACTTGATTAGATTACAGACCAAAGACGAATTTGCTTACTTGAGGAAGAATTATTATTATTATTTTAGTTCGCAAGTCACCAACTGATAGTTCAGAAAAACGGACAATACAAACAGTCATTCTCTCATTATAGTTTGATTTTATTTTTGAAACTAAATTATACATTTAATGCAGCGTGCGAAACTTAAAAAAAATTACGATACCGTGTCAGAATTGTCAGGGAAAAATGCACACTTTAATATTATTACGATTTAAAAACATGATTCCTCAAAGTTACCCGGTTCGCAGTTTTGTCTTGATGTAATTTTATACGGGGTACATCGTTATGTTGCTTTGTCATCACATGCTTTCGACGGAATGAGAAATGACTAAGGTGGCTTCTTGCCAGATGTGCCAATTGGCGTGCACAGTTCCAGAAAAATACGCCAAAGTTACAAGATGTTACACCTTTTTAGTATTTTTGCTTATCAAATAACGTATTTTCAGAAACGTTACACGTCAATAAAGAACTGCCTAATATCTCGAATATAGTACAAAATTTTAAACTATGGTTGTGAACATGGCTAAATGGGTTCTATCAGAATTTTTTTCCACATTTTTCTTCGGACAAACAAAAGTTGCATTTGAGAAGTTTTAAACTAGTAATGAAACGTGAACGGTTGTGCAGCAGAACTTCAAGGCCGGACATCACAAGTCATATTGGAATTAATGTTTGTTAATTTGTTTTTTTTTACAAACACTTATTTAAAGTATATAATTATGCATTTCTGTTTAAAAACATTGCATTAAGATATACTCAAACCCAAGGAATTTGAACAATAATTATGATCTAATAAGCGAAATGTAATTTTAAATCATAAAAAGTGTTCGTGGTTTCAGAGTCACCAGGTTATGAGTATTTATATAAATATTGTAACTTAAGGTTAAAGCTTTTAAAAAATAGATTTTATTAGTTTAATGAAAAATATGGTGATACGTAGCTAAACTGAAAATTCTTCACGAGATGTGACGCCTAAGCTAAAACTTTACCCCATTACTATCTTGCATTATTATATAAAAATAATGATTTACGGTCTTTTTTGTGTATTTTACTTCGATAGCGCGAAATACATGACTTAGTTTACGGTTTCAATGTGTCATTAGTGGAAACATTTTATTCATTTGTCTTTTGGAACTGTCGAATAGGCTTTTAAAAGTTTATCTTTCATCAACTGCACACGTCCAAATAAATGAAGGAATTTTAGCAACGTTATATTCATATTGACAACTAATTTTCATTCTACGTTCTATCGCAGCCGAACAAACGTAATATTTTTTAAATAAAAGTTGTGATAAACGTGAAATAGATCCAAGATTTTGGAGGACGATCAACCTTAATGGGCAGTTTTAGTGATGCTGTACAAGCGTGGTAAGATTTTATCGTACACCATGTAACGCAGTAAGTATCTGGTAGGAAACAGAAATACAACATAACAACAGTAGTATAAAATAACACATAAGTTACAAAGTTTCGAAACTTTTCTTACAATATTAAATGTGTGGAAAATTTAAATACTTGGCTGATTTATTTCTAAAATACATTTTGTTCCCTGAAGTAAGAGACAGTAAAAGAGCACTTGAAACATCACTTCATTACCAGCATGTCGATGAGAGTCATATGTGATTTCTTTGTTTATCCTACACCACCTGCAAAATTACGTTGGCGTATAAGTCACGTAAGTAATAATTTACAGAGGCGAGAGAGTACCATACTGGTGCATAGGCCTAATAAATGGGTATAGTAGAGACATTAAATGTTGTCATCTATGTTTAAAACCGATTATACATTTGTATAAATATTATTATTAATTTGTGTTTAGTTATAATGGCAAATTACTTTTAAAAGAAGGAAGCGGTTTAGAGCTGACAGCGTAAAACAGCACAGACTTACGTAAAAACTTCTTATTCCTATAGTTTTTAAAATCCAACAAGTGATTGTAAATAAATAATTTTTTACTCCACTCCTCTTAATATTCGTCACAGGAAGTTGATTCTCTACGTTTCGTGTAAATCAGCGCCTGTTTTTAGGCAATTCTCTATACAATCATTGTTTACGGATTGCATACCTCATAGGCAGAGGAAGCAAGAACACAGATGACATTTACGCAGGTGTTTACTGAACCTATAAAACGCATATTTTCTGTCCTATATATTCTGTTTTTGCGAGTTTAATTTTTTAGTTCCTGAAAGAGAGCAGATATTGCAAATTCGTTACATAGAAAAGGTGGAAATTGTTTGTCCTATGTAGCCTTATTTTTTCAAGACATAAGTTTATATAATTTTGGCTAACTATCGAATTGATAAAATTATATTTTAGTCAATAACTAGACAAAACTATAAAAAACTTTTGTTTGTTAAAAAGAAATAGACTGCATAATACAAAAAATTTCAACATTTCTACGCAACGATTTTGCGATATCTGCTCCCTTTCTGGATTCAAAAAATAAAACTTTAAAAAAATATCACAAATAGGGACCCGTGACCTTAAAGTATTTCCGTGATCTAACAAACTGATATTAATGTTATGTTCAGTTTCGGAAAAATAAAACTTTTTAACAAAACATTTAGTCTGTTTGTCTACTTTCGGTAAATCTATTCTTCATTTACATTTACTCTTCAAAATTATATGTGCGTAACATACGCCTTAACTTCGGCAAATATGCTACCTATAGTAATTAATTAATTCGTAATATTTTTTTGCAGTTCAGAGAGCATTAACATATGGATTCAATTGCTGCATATATAGATAAATGTTAATAGAATAATCGTATAATGTCTCAAAACTCTTTAACCAAATAATAATATAATCTCAAAAATACTTGACCATCTTGGCTTTCGGACTTGACCCGCAACGTTTTGGTTACACTACCCGCTTTTATTTTAATCGGCAACTTCAGGATTTTCAGAGTTTTTGACAGCAGTGTTTGGTGAAGCGGCGATTAATAAAACAACAACGACGGTTCAAGCTCTTAAGCTAAGAATGTTGTATACACAATGGCAACGAAAATCTGTAATCTTCACTTAAATATGGGTAAATAATATACTTTAAGAACAGGTTTATGCATTACTTTAAGTTTACAGTTAATCGTTTAGTTCCTCATCCGCGTATCTCTTATAATATTGTATTAGACATTACTTCTAAAGCAGTAAATTTATATAAGAAAGCGGAGAAAATTCAACTGAAAAAAAAAACATTTATTTTCGCAAACTACTATAATTTTAAACTAAAATGTATAATTGTTTTTGTCATATATAAGTTGCGCTTTTCTCGTGGTTATTTCAAGCTAATAGTGGTGTCACCACAAAAAGTGTACAAAAAAAGCCAGTCATTCGTCGATTGATTTGAAAAGATGGATCAAACCTATCCATTTGTTCGTGAGCTGCACCACATCTTGGAAGTATTACTGTCTAGTTTATGTAGTAGAAATATGAAATCAAATAATGAGTCAGAAGAGAGCTTTCGCTAGTATGATGGTATGATGACTTTAAGATTATTCGTGAATTTAATTATTTATTCCTTCTCGGCTTGCAAATACTGCAATAATACTTATATAGTAAAATTATTCAGTAATGTTGTGGCTGCGCACTAAAACAAGCAATTTAAAAATGAATCTTTCATAAATACGTAAATAACAACCCGCTATTTTATAATTTCATCTGTATTCTTGATAATGGTAAAAACTGCCATTAAATAAAAATCATTTAATAATAATTTTTATATTTTATACTGAGTAAATATAGTTGATTAAAATTTGCATATTCAAACAATATTTGTCAATATACGTTTATGTACTGAGAAACATTCACCCTAAATTACGGTTTATTCATGGCTGATGTTGCTTAGGTGTTTAGCACGAATTTCTGGGATGCATTAGACGTTTACTTATGTAGATATAAGTCAGTTTATCTCAAGGACCTCTATAGGAAATACTTTCAAAATCTCTCAACTAATTTTTTGAAAAAATGCCAATAAAACTAAGTCACTGTTATAATACAGTACGTTAATTTTTTTTTTAAATTTATACAGATGATTTCAATTTTCATTTACTTTTTACTCTTGTAACACTTGTAGCTTAAGAATATTATATATATATATTTCTTTTGACATCATTCGGTAACACTAGCAGTTTTTTCAGGCCCTAAATTACATATCCTGCTTCAGCTAGTGTTTTATGTGTCAGCATAAATTTACAATATAGTTATTAACAGTTTTGCAAAGTTTTTGTTAAAAATTAATATTATTATACTTATATAACTTGACCCATTGCATCAATTGTGGGATCGTATTGTCTACCTCCAACAAAATTCAATAGGGTCTACCGGTTGTAAGAAAAATTGACCTTTGAAAGTCCTAATTTCATTCCCAAAAACTAGCGGTTCTTTTAACCTCGGTATTGCCTTCCTAATTAACCCACTTTAAACATTTAATTTATTGTCAACTGTTACAGTTTCTGTCAATAGTTTATACTGAAATGATTTAATTATATATAACTGACTATTTAATAGTAAAGTGTGATATTTTTGCATTTTTGTCATTTGCAAATATCAGCGAGTTCAAGTAAAATTTTACAGTTGAAACATTTGCCCTACGTAAAGGTTTAAGATCTTTTACCTAAGTTACTACAACAGCAAGATTATGACTCATTTACGTTTATGAATTATTGTTAGACTGAACCATCAAGTCATTCATCAAGAACGAATGCTTATTATTACTTCGGCTGGATATATTTACATATACTTTTACGCATAACACGTATTTTTGGAATCTCCTGTCTTTAACTGGAACTGAAATGGAAATATTACCCTAGTATCTCATCACAGGCGAGTCATTTTGTTTCAAACACCAGACTTCCTTGGAAACGGATAGATAATTTTTCGTTTGCTGATTAGTAACTTTAAAAGATTTAAACTTTTACTCGTTTACTAAATTGATTTTGTTTATTACGTATGTAAACATATTTTTGTCTTATTTAGAAGGTTTAATGCATAATATGCAATGTGCAGTGGACGTTATAATTTAAAAATTAAATCCCTGACACCTGTACAAAGGTTTAGGTATCTTGCATACTAAGAACTGTTAAGAGTTGTACTGTTAAAAGTGCATCTCTTAGGCTGTTTGAAAGATACAATTTTAAATAGTTAAAAATAACATGTAAGTCGATATGGTTTCCATCACACATTTATACTACCGGCAAGAAAAAACTGAAGAATTTGAATCAAAGCTGTCGTATAGTAAGAGAATAAATCTCTAGTTTTAACATTTTAATCGCTTTTAACATTAATTAACACAAGCACTTAACTTTTTATAAAATAATTTTTACAAATATTGCTTGATATGATATTTTTAGTAACGTTTTAGAATGAACAAAATGTAACAGAATTTATTACGTAGTATGAAAGTAAAATAAGTTTATTCAATCGTACAATATTGTATAAAAATAATATAATCAAACTAAAACAATTTTATCGTGTTTCGCTAATATTTATTTTGTTTTCACGCTGCATTTTAAGCCACATAATTATACAGTTGAAGTCACTCTTAATTAGTTTTTTCTCCGCACGAAATTACCTTCTTGCTAAGCCCACAAATACTACATGATAGAGTTATTCAAAACATAGGGTAATAGCAAAATTCGATACTTTAAAATATTTTGTCTCGATGGCAGGATACATAACATAAATCACAATCGAGAGGTGTTTTCTGAGGGTAACAGTGGTATCGTTGTCCTGTTGTCCTTTCTTAAGGTTAATTGCTGATTACAAGTACCTACTATTGTCTAATAATGTTACTCTTCGCTGTCGTAATTGCTGTTTGTCGAGCAGAAATCAACATAACATGATGATTTCTGTGTGATTTATTAAGAGAAATGTCTTCGAAAAATCAAGGATTACAAATTTGCAATTTCAATATTACATACTAATAATAACATGGTTAAACTGGAAAGTAGAAAGAATGAAAGCTCTTGTTTTTAACGTCTCTAGTTCTGTAAGTAGGTAGACGAAAAACAACTGATTTAGAGCAGATGGAACAAACAAGCTAGTCGTCATAAACACACGTCCGCTACGAAGGACGAACTACAGAGTCGTTTGGTAATTTATTATACGCTGCTTTCTCTTTCGACTCCCGTTTCTCTATATAAACCCACTCAAATTTTTACTGAGAAAAACAAATTTATATTTGAGAATAGTGTAGATTAAATGGGCATTAGGCCTAACTCAGTTTAAAGTCCAGCATAACTTTGTTTTTAAGATACTTCGTAAAATAAAAATTAAGTTATTTTATGTATCGAAAGACAAAACGATACTCTTTTCAGCACTGTTATGACCAAGGCAGTTTGTGAACTAACAAACTTACAAAAAAACATGGCTGAAACATTTTTTGTGGTAACAAAATTTAGTTTGGTTGATATACACACCATCTGCCAAAAGAGTAGGAAATACTGAAGATCTACGGTAGAATTGTTGATGGTCGGTTCTTGCCTGACGGGCGTTTTGAGATAACATTTTATCTTAACGTTCACGTGACACTTTTATCACTTACCTTACATCGTCGATATCACATATAGCTTTATTGAGAAAGAGATTAACTGACGTGGACTTTTAAAGTTAAAATCCAAATATAGGCTGTTTATGATAAAGTGAGCACTTTTCTTTCAACCAATTTACTAAATTGCCCCACTTCTTTATAGAAACATAGATGTGTTAGCAATAAACACAGCGTCTAGATTATACCGTACTTGAAATATAACGTCTGGGGTAACAACAAATTACAAATTTAAATTATTAATCTTTACAAGACTGTCTTCAAAAGGGCTCACTTTATCATGAACGGCCTATGGTATTGTTTTGTCTTATATTCCAAAAATGTCTAGTTCACGATCTTTTAATTTGTTTACCTTCAAATTATATTGTTGCAACTACATTTGCAAGGTTGATTTGCAAATACAGATTTGTTTAATATTTTTAAGATATGAGAGTAACACGTTTCGCACAAAGCTTTTCGTGGAATCAGATTTCAAGGAAAATTATTAATAAATGTATCATTATTAACATTTATGTATTATAAATGAATATGAGCGTAGTATTTCTTTTGCTCAGAGAAATTTATTAACTTGTATTTATTAATGATTTACTGATTGCAACCAAAGTTAATTGTGCATGAGAAGACAAAGTCAATACATTTCTATAGAGTTGTGATAGTTCAGTTTCCTTATTACTTTGAATGAGCAACCAAATTGTTGTTCTAGGAAAGGCTAGTTTCATAATTCACTGACGTAGAGGAACTTAAAATTTTGCATTATTTAATTTAAATAATGCTAACAATAGATTGTTTAAAAACTGACCAACATTTACAGTCCGATTTTTTTTTTTGGAATAGGAAACTAGAAGTTTACGTATTAATGTACATTACTGTATTTGCTTTGAATGAGGATGAGAAACTTAACTACCACAAACTGGTCATGAACGCATGACTGCCAGCAAAGGCATAACTATGGCAGTTACATAAAAATAATATTTTCGATAAACATTGATATTTATGTAGAAGAGCACGCTGATACGATTTTTATTCGCCTGACTTATATAGTGAAATTTTCTAAAATTGTTTTGGCATTTAGCTTTAAGGTGCCCGCCTACTGGTCGTGCGTTTGTGTGAGTGAGGCACGGCGCCAAGGGCGATGTTGACCGGCTCATCTGGTTAGGTATCACCTCTGCCGCGCGACACTCAAACGACGTGCAGTGGTATCGTAGATCCCTCGCCTGACCGACAATTTAAGTGGTGACCCTATATTTTTATTGGTGGAAAGTTTTACGCAAAGTCCATTGCGTGCCCCTAGAGTGGTTTTACACGAATCTCGTGAGTAGTTTTTCAGATATAACAGGTTGAAAAAGCTGTTTTTAGCCATTTTGAAGTGTTCCGAAATGATTTTTTGATCGACATGATGATTTGAAACGACTCTTCTTCAGTCATCGTTTGGAGTGTATTTTCTTTTCGTACATTGACACAGTGGGCATATGTGAAATAGATTTACGAACACACTGCAACGCAATTTACACGTGTGGTAGGCGAGGGCCTTAATAATATTTTCCTTATAACACACGAAATAATTACATTATTAAAATCCTATCTCCTGAAATTTAATTATATTTTAAAACTAAGCTATGCAAATAGCTGAATTTAGTGTTTCGTAATACACAGTTGCAGCGATGAATAAAGAAATCAATTTTGTCAGTTGGGTGTCAGATATAAAATAGAATATAGGCCTACTACTTTTGTATATTTTCTCATGTTTAACTGGATTTACAATGTTCGATAAACCCTTCTACAAATTGTTTTAATAGCAATCAAAGCACAGCGTTAAGAAATATATATGCTTGCTACGTTTATGTTAAATTATAAATTTTCTTGTGGCAATGGAACTAGCGTTATGTAAAGTTCTAACTTTAAACCATAAAAACACCAATTTACTATACATCATTATATATATATATATATATATATATGCTTACAAATTTGTTTAGTATAAAACCATATTTATAAGTAAGATATTCGCATAACTATACTGGCAATTTTTTGTTGCCGGAAATCGCCCATAAATGAAGTAATCGCTACGTGACTGTCCGCATTCAAAGTAAAGCAGCGCTACGTAGCTACACGGTGTTTCAGTCTACTCTGTGTCCAGTATCGACTGCCACGTCTTTCCGTTCCTCTCTGTTGTCTGCTCGTGAAGCGCCTCTTTTAGCACCCGCTAGTGCAAACACTGCGCGAGTTAAGTGTTGGCACTGAACACAAATATTTGTTTGGTACTCACGTTTCCGGTAAAAACAGACCTATAAGACGTTTTATTATTTGAACGTAAAAAATCTTACGCTTACGTAATAAACCCATTAGAGTAAACAGTGAGTGTTTTGAGTCTAGAATCGACCAATAATTTCATTAGGCTAGGAATATTTCGAAGTCTAAATGCCTAGAAGTTACATTATGTAGGTAATTTTCCTTGCGTGCTAATATTTCCAAGGCTACCATTACTTCTTATTTGTTTCATATTTCTTTATTAATATCAGGGCCAGATGACTAACATTACCCTACTTAAATTTATTGAACGTAGTAAAACTAGTTGGTTGAATCCATGGATGTCTATAGCAAAAATGTATCACACTGCTTTGGTGCCAGCCACGGAATCTATTTGCTTCGAATCTGCTAAAATCTCGAGCTATTGTCGTAATTTACCTTGATGTTTTTAGCCATGCTCAAATTTAATTTAAGTGACAACTTCGTACGACGCATATAATTAGTATTTTTATTTAAATAATGTGTTGCGATTGGACAAATATTTACTGAATAAACCAATAATATGTTCGATTTACAATGAAACAATAATAAATTATGAAAAATCCCTTACATTTAAGGGACGCACATCGTGCTTACACGCACGGGAAAATATCCACATATTTGATGAGTAAGTATAGCTAAAATACATGGGAGAAAATCCATATCAGTACAAATAATAAACTGAGGCGCATTTGAACACCTCCTTATTTATGACATTAAAGTTTGCGGTGGGATTAAGTCTCGAACATCAATATTACTGAAGATTGTTGCTGAACTTTATTTTTCCAACGTATTTTGCACTTTTCGTTTAATTTTTGTTTGTGATGTACGTAGAAAGTTCCGCGTTATTTTTTAGTGTTCGTGACATTTAAATGTCATCTAGGTTTATGGGAATTGTACTGTACAGTATGGTAATTATTTTAGTTATTGTAAAGGAAAATGTATTACCCAAACGAGATAGGGCTATGAAATGTTACATAGCAAATGTCAGGCAAATATACAGTATTAAAACGTGTGATAAAAATAAGAAAGTGTTTTGTAATAACTGAACTGAAACGACTAGGAATACAAATAAAACGGGCTGAGAAATTTTCCGCTGTGACCAAAACAGTACTTTTCCATAGAATCGAAAGCAGTGCTAGTAGAATGTATGCAGAGACAGTTTGTGACTCAAACTGCTGATTACCACGGTTCGTTTTGTATGGACACAAATTGGTTCCAGTGAAACGAATAACTTTTTTTTTTCAGGGAAAATAGCCGTCACACAACAGTGGTTCGGAAGTTTCGTATTGTAGAATAGTGTTGCATAATGGTTGCTGTTGCCAACACCCACTTTCATTATCGCCAGTTTGTGCTACGTGATGCGTAACTGTAAGGCGTGTGACACGTAGATCACTTTATACAACGACAGTAGTCTCGACACTACACTATTCAGGCTCTTTTATAGGCCTTACACATAGTTTTAATCCATGTAATATCGTAATATTTACACACACAAGTTTTTTTCATTTAATCATCATCATGTTTAAAGAAACAGTACTGATAAGAATAGTAAAAAAAATCTTCTAGCTAAAAGTACTTCACAACCTTATAAATTTGGTTGGAAACACGTTTTCGACGTAGAGTTACAATATTGCCACCCCGTGCAACGTATTGAGACATACCAGTATTATTATGAAAATATATATTTAGCTGTATGCTTATTGCCTCCGTTAACAATAAATATGACAAATAACACATTGGATACTAATATGTGAGCCAAATAATAATGCATTTTATTATGTGAAGAGAATATTTACTTCTATATACATGCGAAAAATACTTCAATCATTAAGCAACGCCAAAAGTGGCATTTTGATGAATGTGAATGAATTTTCTACGTGTTATTTTGAAATATCATAACTCATAAATCAAGTTAATTTTTGTGTCAGTATTCACGAATAAATACAATCTAACATTATAGTATTTGCAAGCTATGTTTTACAACACCGAACAGAAACAAACATTAAATCAGTTATATATATTTTTATACTTGCTGCTACCGATAAAGTGACATAAAATATGAAAATAATTAACATTTTTTACATTATAAAGGGTATTGGAAGTACATGCCAAATGTTATCTTTATATTTACCTCTCGTAAATACTGTTTTCTTTCGAATTCTCAAAGATGCAAAAATTTGCATAAAATTAAAGACCACGAAATAAGAGTTCATAAAAACTTCAGCGAAGCAGTTAATATTTTTCGTTACAGCATTAATGTCAAATAATTTAATGTTTTCGTCACATAGTAATGACTTACCTTTAATATTCTTATATAAGATATTTTTAATATGTTTCATTTACTATATCAGAATTCTGTAACACTTGCACAAACGCACAGTTAACCAAAAAAGCCTTTTTGTGACGAAGGGAATACTACATTTTCCCATTGATAAGTTAATATATACTTCCGGAAACGTTTGGTAAGAAATGGATACGAAGTATATTTTGTGGAGAAATTTGCTGTGAAAAATTCTCATTGCTACCGTGAAGAAAGAAATTTGACTATAAGCAATAACTTTATATGTTTTAATGACAAAGGATTAAATAAAATATTCGCAGTGTTTGAATAACATGTTTCCATTATTTAAACCTATGTAATACTACAAGCTGTCTAGTAAACACATTACTTATCCTTACCGCATTTAATAAATAAAATCGGATCAGAAATATTATCAAACCATTTTAGCAGCTGTATTGGCGTTCAGTATTTTTCAAAAATAAATATAAATTATTTACTTTGCCGTCTTGCCAATGACTCGAGTGTGCCGAGTTTTACGTAATGCGTGGATTTGTTCACTCATTTTCAACACAGATTGTAAAGCTACGCATCATTAAGTCACGTAAAAAGGCAATCCGCATAGGAAATATAATTCTTACCTAGCCTTCCGTAACATTAAGATGCTTAAGGTCCGAAAAGCAGGGTATATTAATGTACCTGCAGGACAAGGAAATGTAACCTTTAGCATATTTTTTTTTTTTTTGCTACTGATGAAAATTTTAGGCAAGAAAATTTGGTATTTCAGTTTGCCTCCTGTAAGTAAATAACATAGCCTAATTTGTTTCCGTTTTTTTTGGCGGTCAAATACCGTACAAATCATTTTAACTAATACTTCAAAACACGTACACTTGAAAATGCAAGCACATTGAAAACGTACCCCATTTTGTAAAATAAATTTACAAAATTCATGAGGTTGTAATTTTGATGTCTAGAGCACAGTACGACGTAACCGTAAATAAAATACAAGGGCCTGCCTCTAACGAGAACTTCTTGGACACGTTAACCCGAACTTCCCTTACCTGCAAAATCAAAGTTGTTTTTTGTGACGAAATCCCCGCACCCTGTTCGCACAGCTGAACTTCGGCGAGTGGAGCTGTGGAGCGTCGACACTGCGGGTCCTACAAGCTTACCCTTGCCTGCAGTGACGTCGATCGCCGTCAGCCAATCAGTGAACCACGCCACCTTGGGAAAACAACCGAACATGTCTCAGTTCAGCAAGCGGCCACTTCCCACATTCTTCTGCACAGTAGTTTTTTTATATGGAGCAGGCAACGAGGGGAAAGAATCTATTTCAGTTTTCAACTACTTTTCCGCCGTCCAATTGGATGCTCGTTATTTTTAACGTGGGACACACCTCTTCCTACAGCTTGGCTCAGTGGCGTTTGTTTCAAGTCGAGAAAATATATTTTCCAATAAACTGTTTACTTTGCATATGGTTTCACGTACAGCACTTAAATGTACAGATTGTTTCGTTGTTACTTATACTTTTCTAAATTAAAATAAGGAAAATGTCTATAAAGAATTTAATAGTTTAATGTAGGTCAACTTAAGGTATTACTATACATAACGCTTGTATATGTATATAGTTGCATAGTACTTTCACAAACCTTCACACATTTTGGTGTTTGGTTGGCATTTTGAACGTACAACTTAACGAACTCATTATATTTATTGGCAGTCGCACGTCGTGATTATTCAGTGAGGACAACCAAATCGGTGTAATGGTGGAACGATGGCCCGTGATTTACGAGTGCCCAGTAGATGTCAAAGTGCTTGCAGTTAGCTGTAGTAATGAGATCGTGTATTTGTTAGTATATCTACGTGTGCATACCGAGGTAAGTTTTCTTTTTTTTAATAGAAGAGGGATTGGTCAGTCCACAAGAGTTAAGAATAAAATTCAGCAGTGTAATGATCTGTGTTAGTTTAGCGTGCAGCGATACGTCCTTGAATGGAAGGTCATGGTTTAGTTTCCGGGCCCAGGCAAGAGGTAGGGTTATCGATTTAGCGTCGCAGCAAGATGCGGTAGGCCCTATCTGTTTATAAACGGTTCGTTGAAACTAATTTATTATCAAAGACGGAAATTATCTTTGCCTTTTAATGTTATTATAAGTAACAATGAAACTTGAAGCTAAGGTGTGAAATAACTCTCACGTTTGTAAAATCTCAAGGTAATATTTGGGCGTGGCTTTGAAATGTTGAATTGCTTAATGGCAGTTATGTTTGTCTTGTCAAACTTATTAAGTGAACTTTCCATTGCAATAATACTTTGTGCTATATACTATATACCGTATGGTAAAGTACGGTATGGCGACTTTACGTCTCGTAGACAGTGAGGTCATAGAAACTTAGACATACCACTTGACACAAATAAAGGGACTGGAGCTATTACCAATGAACCATACCAGCATTACACTAGAGCGATTACGGAAAACTATGGTAAAAATGAAATCCGGATTACTAGATTACTAGAGAAGGGAATCGAACCAGTGTCCAACCGAATGCGAGTCCAGCCACCCTCCACATCACGCGTTCTTGTCACAGATTATACGTCAAAGTAAATGCATATGAATATTCTGCAAAATTTATGTAAACATATATTTATTTATATAATTTATTAATATCAAGGAAACAGCTGATCTGCAAGTACAAGACCCACATTATTACTGCTGGGGATATGAAACATCTTACATTTATTGCCAAATAAAAATAAACCTACAAGGAAATAACGTTCATTTATTTTTATAGTCAAACTAGTTACTAAAGTAAAGGTTTTAAACTTATAAGACTAATTTAAATGAAATATTTTACACATGTCTTGCAAATAAAACCAATCCGTAAAGTAAATAATATGTTTTTCGTAAATTTTTCATCAGCATATCATTTATTCTGATAAACTTGCCTAAGATGTCAATGTGTTCATTGTTATCGAATTAAATTCATTAAACAGTAAGGTTTACTTATGTATACGTTTGTTCCGCATACCAAAGTCAGTGTAGCACTAATATATTTAAGACTATTCTGTCAAACATATAATTCTTTTAATTTTCATGGAGCAGTATCACATTTACGGATGTTTAAAATAAAAAAGCTGTATTTGGCGGGCGGTGCTTACTTATTGCTTAAAAGACAAACATTGTAAGATTCCTGGTTCAAGCACGGGTAAACTATCGCCTCTCTTTAATTTTAACGGAACATGAGTTGCTACTTACAAGTAATTAAATAAATGTCTACGCTCACTTTAATTCTTTCATATAGAGAATGCTGTTACAATTCAATATGAAGAAATTGAAAACTGTTTACAAAATTACTGCTAAAATATTTATAGGCCCAACATATCGATCACTTATAGCGTAGAGACATGAACTTTTCGCGAAAAGAATTTTGCCCCACTTTGTCCCAGTGCCTTATGTGCACGTCTGCAGTTCTGCTTCACATATATTGGCGGCGTGCCTTTGAACTGTGACGTTTCTCATTTGACTGTACCAATCACAATAAGGTTACTGTAACACCACACGTCTGTGATTTGCGTGTAAAACCCCACGACACACTAATGTCAAAACATCCAATCTCTGACCGTGAAGCAAGTCTGCAAACGTGCACACAAGTCACTGACACGAAGTGAGGCAAATTTCTTTTCGCGAAAAGTTCATGTCTCTACAGGGTAACATAGCTTAACCCTCTGGCGTTTCTTTTCAGCAGCAGTCTAATGGAAGTTGAACACGAAAAATTACGTTATATTACACAGTTTACTGCAAGTCACATACATTTTAAAATTTGGTATTCATCTTTGGCTTCAACATCAATTTCTAATGTTAGTTTACAGAATACCTCATTTATTGATCGACAAAAAGAAGATCAATTGTACATTAGCTTATGCGTTTCGTATGTGTTGTTCAACATTTTTGATTGAAAATTATAGCCTACTATAAACCACTTAGCCAGGTTGCACCACCTCAGTTGATTAGCTATTAGTTCGACTTCCAGCTAATATAGCGCAGGGGATCTCAAGAATCACTTTTCTTACATTAATTGTAAGTTATTGGCGATGCCCCGGATCAGAGCATAATAAATATTTGCGACATGACAGAAGATAAGAAATAACGGTTTAATCGGTATCGTCAATATAATCTGTTCTGATGATGTTCAAGTGATAAAAACTACTTTGTAAATGTTCGGTATATTGAATATAGTTTTGTTGTGACATTAATTATTATTTGAAAATAAGTCTGAACTCGCAGGAAAACTATCGTACATAAGTAGATCAAAGGAACTGTTTAAAATATATGAATTTGTACTAGATCGAACTTAGTTCATCATTAAAGGTTATTTACTATTCAAGATATATTTTCTAGACATCGGAAATATATTAAAACATTTCTGTTTGAAACTGGCTATGTGTATTGCCAATATTTACATTTGAAATTAATAATAAAATTTATGGTCACAACAGCAAGCAGTTACAGACTTGCCGCCGATGATCCTGATGGAATCAAACAATAACTGCTTCATGACATTGACGTGATTTCAAGCAATACTGCAGCTGAAATTCAATTTTATGATATAATAACTTTCAATGTTACTTGAAGAATAATTAAAATTAAATTTGTTATATCTGTAAAAATTTAATATCATTTTGCAAATTATTTAGGTAATTACATTAAGCTATAGATAATGACGTGTAACGAAACGATACAATATTCCCAAACCCTGGAAAAATATTTGCTTTCAAACAACCATTTAAACCAATACATATTTTGAAACAATTTAATATTTTTTCTTCCGCCTCTTTAAGTACTGAAGTTAACAGAAGGTCTGACTGCAAAGGAAAATGTAGACTAAGTAATCCATTTATGACTAACTTTACTGTGCAGATTGCGACATCACTTATAACCACGTGGTCGTAGTTTACAAAAATCAAAATCTCGTTTGGTCAACTTGGTGGAAATTGACTCTATATTAATTATAATATCTGTGAAAATTTTAGTAGTAATATTAAACCTTAAATAAAGAACGTTATTTAGTCTAAATAATAGTATCTTCTTTGGATGTGCGTTCTCAAATTTGTAAATATATTTGGTTTTTGAAACTTCCGTAAGAGTGGCAACACGGGGCCTTTTATTGCTGCGCTACGGGCAGTAATGATTTCTCACATATCCGTGAAGGCAGCTAGCATTAACGTAAAGTCTTTGTGAGTTAGTTTACCTACCTTTTTAATTTTATAATGTCCCCTTTCCCCATTCCCACAAAAATGTACAAGGACATATTATAAGTTAGCCACACAGAGAAAAAGGTTTGATACAGTTAACCACTTGCAAGTGACGAAACAAACATATATTTTATCAAACCAATTTTTTTTGCTGAACAATCTGCGAAAAGCGTAACAGATCTCTTTTGTTGCCGTAACAAAATTCATGTTTAACGGGACTAAACCCTCCTGTTGAGGTAACAAAATAAGCTAGACAACCACATATTTGGATGTTTCAACGTTTACACAATTGGTTCGCCATAAACGAACATATATACGGTTGACTCTATCAAACCGTTTACTCTGTGCACTCGTTACATATCCGCAGGCAAGCAGACAGGAAAACAATGCATAGGGAACAACATTTTAGAATGAGCGAGAGTGAAAGATTCTGATCAGCCCTTAACATCAAGGTATTAAGCGCTTGTGAGGAATGACGTGAGGTAAGTGTGGAGCAGCGCCGGAATGAAAGGGCGAGGGAAACGGGAGATCCCCGAGAAAACCCGCCGACCAACGGCATCGTCCGGCACGATTCCCACATGCAAAAATCCGGGGTCCGACCCCGCCGGGAACATTTTAGAAGTAACCGCAGGAGTTGTTCCCTATCTTAAAAAATAATACTAGCATATTACTTGCTGTACCTATAGCTGTTCTAAGATAATTACGTAGCCTCGTGTTAGGTATGTATTAACAAATACAATTATAATATCGTGAAGGCTCATTTGATCACCTTTGCGTGTTAACATGCTGTAGACTGTTTATTTAGCCCCTTATTTTTACCTTTTAGTTTCTTGAAGTGCTAGTTTACACAGTAACAGATTAATGAGCACGTTCATTTCTGTATTCACTGGCGACATTGTGGGCTTTCAACACAGCTATGATTTAAGTCGGGTGAAACGTTTTGAGGCAGAAAATAATAGACAGTTTTTTTTTAACTAAGCAATTTCAAAGGAACTTTACATCTCGTTCAAAATACATAAATTTGAATTTAATTGAATTTACACATGGAGTTCATTAGTATTCAAAACATGGTTTCCAAATTGTTTTGAGGTATAGTTGACAGGAACAGACAAACCTAAACATACATAACTAAACACATATAGTCTACTGAAACATTAATTCGGTATCATTTTTCTTTCGAATTCGATTGAAAACAATTAAATCAGTTTGTTAAAATTATCACAATGTCATTACATTCTGCTACAATTGAAATAAAAAAAGAGTTGAAGTAGCTGACAAAATGCATAACGACTCTCTTCTGAAAAAAGTAGACTAAGAAACACTTGACAAATACCTTTAAATGAATCAATATTTATGGTGTTCTTAGATAGTTCATCTTGTTGTGACCTGCCTGTACATTGAAGTATAGCGAATAACCACATATAATGGTGTGCGTCCCGATTGCATTAGTTCGGGAGCACGTCTACCATACCCCAAATGGGCGTCTGCGCGCATAGTGGGAGCAGCTTGTGCATAAATATAAGAAATTATTTCTTAAAATGTTCAATTATGATATATAAAGTGGGTTTATAGTGACGACATTCCAGACAACGTTTTTGGAAAAAGGGTATTCGTCCGAAAATTTAAGATTAGAACTAAAACGTTCACAAGTAGTATAGCTTAGCCGGTTTAGCGACAGCAGTGTGTGTGTGAGGTGATACGAGGCGCCACTCGCCATGTCGTGACGTCACGGACGGCGAACGAATTGCAGAATTGTACTTGACCTTAACTCAATGTCACAAATTCCTCGAAAATTTTTAAAATGTTCCTTAAAAATCTAAAAATTAAAAAAATTCTCAAAATGTTAAATTATGCCTTTGCCTTCTCAAAGTGGGCAGGTTACATTTTTAGAGCGTCACTGATTAAGGGCGGACACTTATAGTAAATATAATAACAATCGAATAATCAACATATTTAATTTTTTTTAAATTTCGTTTTGTAATACTTATAATCGCAAGAGCTTTAACGCAACTCCCATATTAGCAATATCCCTGTCGATTTCCGATAAAATCAGCCAATAAAAAAATAAATAAGTGAAATAAAAATCAATTCTAGTACAATTTTATTTAGTAACTGTAATTCACACAAGTTTTTGTCTTATATTAAACCATCTACTTTTTGATACGTAACCCTTCGACTACTTTCAAACATGGAGGACAACATCCGAATAGCACCACACACGCCAAAAATTGAGCTGTCTTATGCTTTGCCATACTACTTATACAGACTACCCCCGTACCACCATCCTCCACTCCTCCACCCTCACCCTCCTCGCCATAAACCTCCCCTCTATGTCAGCTCCCACACATCTCCCTCCCCTCCTGTACCCCCTTCTTCACACCACATTCCCTTTCCCTTAGCATCCTCAACTCTGCCTTCACTCGGCTATGTTCCTCCTACAAGAGCCTGTTTAAGAGTTGAACCCCTTTCTCTCTTCACAGCTACCAGTTACATACTCCCGAGCACTCATTGCTAAACAAATAATTAATAAATAACATATCCAGAGCCAGCTTCCATGCTGGACATGGAATTGCAGATTCTTAGAATAATATTATCTATTCCGTTTCTACTTTTCAACACACTTAATGTAAAATGTATGTACAGAACTTACACGTTTTTCATCCATATTTTTACTTGATATTTATAACCATTAAACAATCATGATAAAAGCACTTTAAATTATTTTATTTACAATATTTAACCTACAAAATACTTCATAAAAAATGAACCCCTTGCAAATACATAGAATCTTCTCAGTTATAACTTTTTGTAATTTCCGATCAGGCACATTATTTATTTGCTTAAAAATACTACACTTAACGTACTCTCATCGGTTTCAAGCCGTCGCATTGCATACGTGAAAATAAAGTCCTCGTAGCAGAAGTGACTACTTTTATTCGAACACCGGAGAACAGCTCGCGAACATTGGCGAACAGCTCGCTGCCATGGCTGAAGTGGTCACGGTCACTGGGGAAGTGGTCGTGAATTTAGCTGAAGTCATCATTATCTCTGCCTAAGTGGTTGTCATCTCTGCCGAATTTGTCAACATCTGTACTGAAATGGTGGCTAGCACCATGAGACAGCTGAAAATCATGAACGAAGGATACTCTGATTTAGCCGAAGTGACGCACATTTGCAGCCAACAAATCAGAGTCAGGAAAACAAACATATCCTGTTCACTTTTTATTTCTGAAGTGAGCAGAATACATTTGTTCGAAATTGAAGATTATTTATAGCGTGTAGAGTCCATCCGGAAACTTTCATGACCATCTCTTCTTCTTCTCGACAAAATTTTGGTATATTACTTTCGATGCTGTTTTCGATCTCATAAATGTTATGTAGTCTTCAATGCTTTCCTGCAAGATGTGTCTTCATACGACTCAGGTTTAGCATACGCACACTCCAATTATACATTATAATTTAAATCTCCATGATTTTCCAACTCTTCTGTAAGTTGCAGTATTAAATTTTCTTCTCTATTGTTCATAAATGAACATTTGTCTTTTGCTTGTCTTGTTACATACGTATTAATTTTTTTCTGTACATAATGGTACACAGATGTACCTAACGAGTTCGTTGCTACATAGGCTATGTCTTCAGAATACCACAGAAAGCCGATTCCTTCAGCACGAATCCATTTTTATTTGGAGTATAAGCTACACACACAGGTTTACCAGTTCTAGCTTTGCAAATTTTAACATGTTCGTTGTTTGCTTATCGACAGATTCTTTGATTATTAGACGTAGCCTATTATAGCATTTGAACTCGTGCCCACACTTGTAACATCCCAGCGATAAATAAGCCTCGAGTATCTTCTTAGAAAATTTTTTACTTCTCTCATGTCGTTGAGCATTGTGACGTCTGCTGAAAGGCTTGCCCCAGTATCGACACTGATCACATTAGATGGTGCGGACATGATTTCACTTCGCAAAGTTGAAGACCTCGGTGGCTTGGACAGTGTCAGAGGAGATGTTGTCAGTGCTGTTTGTGTTAAAGGGATATCCGATGATACACAGCAATATAGGTAAACGGATACAACAAAAATTATACACAGAGGATCCTCAATAAACCACTAGTAGCAAAAAAACTCAAGTAATTTGCAGTTTATCCATTTATACACGGAATAATCAAATGCATAAGCAGAGTCCTAAAGAAGCACGACATCCACACCATACAAAAAGCCTTCACAAAAGCTGGAAACCATCCTGCCATATTTAAAAAGAAAAATCTAGACGAACAATTTGCTGGAGTCTAAAAAGTCCCATCTTCCTGTGTGGCTTAGTGCACGTACGGCAGACTGACAGAAGAATAGCCACAAGGGTCAAGGAACATATTCACGACTGTTAGAAAAGATCAGCAACAGCCAAACATTCATCAACCACAAAGCATGGGATAGAATTAACTCACTTTGAATCAATAGTCAATATCAGTTACTACAAGACAAGAACAATAACGAAGCAGTAGAAACAAGAAATTCCCTGCTAACATTAATATAGATGATGGTTACAAGAATCTGTGTATCACTTTTCTAAAAATCGGGAAGTAAACAACCTCCAAATGACAAGGCAGAGCATAACCGTAGCTGGCCATCATTCCAAACAATCAGGACAGAGCTTCAGTGATTGGCTGCCTGGGGAACCAGTCAGGAGCTTCCTCTCCTCCTATTTGTCCCTTCAGTCGATCACAGGCGAGGTGCCCTCAGGTCACTATATAAGAACCATCTCTATCCAGCAATGATTTTTTGTTTACTCCACATGACCTACATAAAATAATACCGGGCCATAGAGCGCTAAATTGCTAGCACGAAACATACCATCGTACAGCGTTTTGCCACAAACATTTGTATCTCCAATTTAGCCCGGGATTCATGTGGGGTTCTTATTGTATGGCTGTTTCTGGATAAACCCATAATTCAGTAGGTATCGTTATAAAATTTTTGTGAAATAGTGTTTCAGGAAGGTTACAACAAATCCAGTAAGAATACCTATAAAACATTCTGCGATAACAGTTGAATACACAATATGGCCTGTTAGCTTGTATTCTGCAAAGCACATGTGCAGCAACATAAAAAGTAAATAATGAAAACTTGAACATTACATGATCGTTCACAGCCGTTGAAATTATTTGGTATATATGCTGAGCAATGAGAGGTTGTCACAACAGCTGACAACGTTATGGCAGCTTGTTGATGAACATCTTGAGGTGATTCCACATCGGAACATGCACTGTTGTATCAATAAGTCTCGAATATATACTTAAAAAACCGTACCCTTACAGTGACGACTTTGCTTTTCATTTTACAGAACTATTTCTTAAGAAAACAAATGAAGATTTAAAGGGTGTGCTACAAAACATTTCACAAATATTTAAAACACAGCACAAAGTATGGAAATTACCCTATATGCCATGCCCTGACATCTGTGATAACTGCTACTAATATAAATCTAGTAGTGGAATCACGTGGGCGCAACAGAAGCGACACACCCACCGCAACACGAAAAACAAAAGATGTCCTCCACCGAGGTTTCTGCAACAGACAGTGATGCGAAATCCGAATAGAAATTGTATCCATTTTATTCGAGTCTGTGTTTAATTTAGCGCCCAAATGTTTGTGAAAATGGTGAGTTGGTAGTAAATTGCATTTACTTTTTTTAAGAGAGATTTTCGTTGGTTATCATAAGCAAATCATAAACTTTTATGCAACGTGTAATTGTGCCTTTATTTCCAAATTTAGAAATGCCAGTGGATGTTTATAATGTATTACAAATAAACGAAAAAAACCGAAATACTGTAAATATCTGTGGCTGTTGTACTAGAGGATTGTAAATAGTGGAAATTAACTATTTGTATGTGATTATACCCTACCAGCACACAGACATCCTGAGGACGTCCGTAGGATGTGGGAACTGTCGTCCCTAGGACGTCCTAGGGAAGTTCTTTTGAAGTCCTTTTTATGTAAGAAAAGTTCATGGAAAAGTACTACCTACGGACATCCCTAGGATGTCTGGCATACACATCCTTGGGACATCCCTAGGAGCTCCCTGGGATCTGTAATAAACACATCCTCAAGACATCCACAGGAGCTCTCTGGGATCTGCATTAAATGCATCCCAAGGACATCCCTAGGAGCTCCCTGGGACATGTATTAAACACATCCCTGGGACATCCCTAGGAGCTCCCTAGGACCTATATTTAACACATCCCTGGGACATCCCTAGGAGCTCCCTGGGACATGTACTAAATGCATCCCTAGGACATCCCTAGCAGCTCCTTCCAGCAGCAAAAGTAAAAGTTTAGTATTCAACACAAAAGAAAACAAATGTATTTGTTTTGGTGATATGTAAACTTAGTATTTAACACAGTCAAATAAACATAATTGTTAATGTAGCCTCTTAATATCTTTTAAATAAACAATTCGTCTGTAATAACATTTTTTAATGCTTCAACTTCTAAAAGTCTACCAGTAATAATAAAATATGTGTGTCGAAATTAATAAATTTACCAATTTCTTAAGGCATATATAAATGTTATGAATTATCTACTAAATTAATTGCAACAAACCTCATGTATATTTAAATAATATCGTGAGCTATCTAGTGGTCATATTAGGAACTTGCCTAGAAATCCACTACGTCCATGGGAGCTCCTGCTCGGATATCCCAGGGAGCTCCTGCTCGGACATCCCAGGGAGCTCCTGCTCGGACATCCCAGGGAGCTCCTGCTCGGACATCCCATGGAGCTCCTGCTCGGACATCCCAGGGAGTGCCTGTTGGGACATCCCAGGGAGTTCCTCAGAGGAGCTCCGTGGGAGCTCCCTGTAAGGACATCCCTGGGAGCTCCCTAGATGAGGAATTTAGGATGACCCAAATTCGTCTTCTAAGGAGCTTCCTGGGATGTGATGTACTTTTCGAGGAGGTGCTTGAGATGTCCTAGGGACATGGTTTTTTGGAGCTCTCAGACATCCGAAATATCCATCCCTAGGACATCCCGAGGATCACATGTACCCGGATATCCTCAAAGGTTGTCCCTAGGACATCCTGGGGACTTGCTGTGCTGGTAGGGATATTTTAGTATTTGTCGCATGGCAACCAAACTAGTGTTCCAAATAACCAGAATTTTTAGTGTCGCACAGCTTTCTTCGTGTCGCTCTGCTGCATGTATGTGATTCCACCATTAGTCTGAATCTAAAAATCAATGCAAATTACGCTTACAATTCACAATTTGCTAAGAATGGGAAAGAAGTAATAACATGTAACAAACAAACGGACGAAACTATAGTACGCTTTAATACAATTAATAGAAAATCACTAGTCCTCGAATGTGACTATGCACAAATTCTGCCAAAGCCTTAAACCTACGAAACACTGCAGATTTACAATAGGCTTCTGCAGTAATTTTTGTTCAATGCCGGGAACTTACTAGAAATAATGTTGAACATTGCACACGTGTCATTTCTTAATGTCCACGGTCATAACACTAGTGACCAGTACCATTTCTTAGAAACTGAATCAACGGAATGTGTTTGTAACATATTCTACTTTATATATTATTTTGATGATTATTACCATACGCAAGACATCGTTCTAATGTCCTATTATGCTGGGCGACAACAAAGACTTGTTCATGACAACAGTCTTCATTTAGCTGCAATAAAATTTGATGTTTGAGTGACATATGTTTCCCACAGGAGTTTAGTCATTCAGTGTAATCGCAGTTTTGGTTCATGCAACTTAAAATTATGAAAATAAAAACAAATTTGCACTCTTTATAAGTATATATAAATACTTACCCATACATTGTCAGATCCCATCTCCTTTCATAGTAAACCATAGTGATCTAACTATTGATCACGAACGGAAAGAACCGGTTTCAATATTTAACTTTGCATTGCGTACTTTATTAAATTATTGATTCTGCATACCAGAAATTACATAAATTATTTCTTAGTTTTTATTTAACGTATTGCTTTGAAATGGTTTGTATTTTAGGACAACTATATTACAAAACGATACATTTTTATCAACATATCTATATGTAAGTATATATAAAAATGGATGTTGGTATACACGATATCATTAAACTCTGGCACCGTTCGGCCGGTCACCACGAAACGTGTCACATGTGTGTATTTTTTCACGGAGAGAAGGTTTTTATGCTATTCATCCGAAAACACACCATAAAGATTAGTTGGTAGGGAAGCACAACTTCGTGGCATCCAAGGAGCATCACCTTTGACAAACACGGTTCACCACGCAATAATGTAGTAAGTAATATCGAAGCATTTATATAGTCATTAACTTTCATTTCCTGGTTAGTGTCTACCCACCAGGTCAACTGAAGCACACATATATTTCTTTTCTATGTGGCCGTATTTCACGATTTCTTCATTTTACTTATCTGAAAGTAATAAGCAACACATCACGACAGTTAAACATAACCAAATGATGACGGTTACTATAATGCAATATCTTAAACGTGAAGATTTGCTAAAAACCCCTAAATAGTATGAAATTAACTTAGCGAATAAAATCAAACTTGATGCTATCTAATATCGTGCACACAAAAATTCCAGATGTAAGTAAATAATAATGCGTGAGAATTCTCATAATTTATGTCACCTGTAATACAACAGCAAGTTTCACAAGAACCTTTTTCTTCACTCTACCAAGAGTTACACATGTTATTTAATGCTTTTAATTGCTAAAACATTATTTGTTGAAGGTAATTTGATTTTGGCTGCTTAAATGAACTCTCACACATTGTATAATATATCTGAACTATATAATATCTATCGTGTTTGGTAATATGTATCATGAAGAAGTTTAGTGTTAAGCCATAGAGAAATGGTGCTTTTTTATCTCTGTCAGATAATAAAATGAAAAATATCGTGAAGCATGACCTTAAACACATAATTTATCTCCATTAGAAAATAGTTCTGCTCGCATAGCCTATTTAGAAGGCTTAAGCTGTCGCTGCTCCCTATCAGCTGGCATTAATAGCAAGTTGATTGTTTATCATAATTGAATGATTGATATTCAGTGCCGATTGCACATTCATACTGATTAAAATCTAAGGCGCCTCTGAGTTAAATGTGAGAAATTTTCATTGCAGAAACGAAAAGCGAGTGAAATCTAAAGAAAAACTGAGAAATTCTTAAGGTGCCTTAGACCTTCCTCAGAAGTTTCTCAAGCTGCAAATCAATCATGGCGACAGTAAATAGATGTTAGAATGCCACATGGGAGAGAATAATATTATTATTTTGAATCTGTTGACAATATTTTAGAGGAGGAACATAACCATGGTGTAAAGGAAAGACCACACTGGTATCTACAACACAATATATATATTCGTTGTACATTTATAAGGTGCCTTGACCAAATAAGGCCATGTACGCCAATAAGGCCATACGATTGTTATAAAAAACCGACAGCGCTGAGTGGGAAGTAGTGGCGTATCCTTGTACGCAGCTGCCATCTAAGGGGAAAACAAAAAATAGAGGCCACCACTTCGTTTAGTAGCCACGAGGTGCGCGCTAGTTTAGTTTATGTTACGACGCAAAGTGGTTGACGTTATATTTTGGTGAGTGATTATCGCTTCAATCTATGTAAATAGTAAAGAAACTAACAAATTGTATACATATTATCACAGTTCTGACTGTCTACTTTCGTATGCAAAATTAATAGTAAACGATTTTTGAAGCAAAAAGTCGCCACATTGCAAGTGCTTCCATTAAAGCCAAGGTGAAAATGGAAGGGTGTAGACCAACAAGGTCATTTGGCCTTATTGGTCTACCCTCTCTAAAAAAACCGTAATTATGGTGGAGAATGTAAGCAATGTTTCTATATACAGTAAGAATGCACGGTAGCAAAAAGTTGGTTAATTCACTTGACAAGTGCAATGTAATGTTACCGAACATTGCAACGGAAACACTTTTTCTATGACATGTAACGTAAAAGTCCCATATTCTCTTCCAGTGGACAGGACAACGTGTCATTTACTGAACTTTTGTCAACACTGCAACTGAAGAAGGCACCCACGAACAGAAAAAAAAATCCTTAAACTACAGGGGTCAGAGAGTAAGTCTTTCATTATGCAAAGACAATGAACCACCGGAAAACATACCCAAAAAAGAGAAATAAATAACCAATATCAAGGGCATTGGAGATCATAATGATATGCCACCAAGGACACACAATTTGGCAAAACAGACATCACACCACCAGGTTCCCAAGAAACGAGTTATGCAGGACGATAGTGATACTCCTAGTACAAGTGGAATGAACACAAGGAAGGGCAGTTTGTATTGTCCCATCTGTGAAATTTATGAAGTAGCCGACATGATCTTGGTTAACACATGCGTTGTGTATTTTCATGAGAAATGCGTTGGCATTTAAAAGCGAGGCAAGATAGGTAATTGGGTATGCTCTGGGTTCTTGGAATCTGACTAAGTGTGCTGACTTATGATTAATGTGTTACTTTTTACAATGCTTCACATATGTTGCTGAACAGATATTAACGCGCATGCATTTTTAGTGCAGTATGTAATACTTTACCTCTCGGCCAGATATTTAGCCAAGGATCAATAACTCTTATTTAGGATTTGTTTTTTGTGATCAAGGCTGACTAACAACTGCAATGCTCTTTGTGTCCGATTCGAAATGTTTGCAACGAAACAAGTTTATGTATTTTTGGGCAAGTGTTAACACATAAACTTATTGTAATCTACACACATTTGTAGTGGCTGGCCTTGTGTGGAACATATGTTCCTAATAAGGCGAATATGTTATCTTTTCTACTAACAATTGTTAAGTACACTTAAATTTAGAAATATAAAATATAGTATGTAGTAATGTTTACAAGACATTACAATATACTTCTGATTTTTTTCACATGTTCACTAGCAAAATTTAAGGAAATGGCAAACAGTTAAACGATAGCATGGCCTTATTTGGTCCAGGTACCTTACATGAAAGCGATGTCGTGTTGTTAATGGCAATTTTGTTTTCAAACAAAATGTTTACGATACCATTTTATAAACAAAACCAACAACGTATTTTTATCATTTTTAAATTGCATTGTTTCATCTTTACAGTATGCGAAACACTAAATATAAATTATCAAATCGCCTTCATGTATGCTAAGTTTTGTGCAATATAAATGGAAAATAACATACGTTTTAGCTATATTTGAAAGTAAATACATTAATATATGTTATTTTTCTCGCGAACATCGTAGTAACACTTAACCTGGACTGACATATCTCAATTTCCTGACTGCAATGCAGACGAAAACTTCTCAGATTTTACTCAAGTTTTCCATAGTTTCGCCTTTACCTCAACTTTTTCCTCATATGACTCTGCAATCGATCCTCAGTGTTGAAGCATTGTCACGTTTCAGGAGAAACGGTATTCGATTAGACTAAACACTCTAAGTATTCTTGAAAAGCCTGGAGAATTCAACCAATAAAATTATTTGGCCATTATTGAGATCGTGTAACTGGAGAATTCGTTACTCGCCTTTTGCGTGCCACTGACAAGATATTTGCCAGCTCCTACAATTCGCATGGTTCCATTGACAACTCAAGAGTCCATCACAGTCATTATTGCTAAGTAGTGTTTCTTGAAACTCATCCACTCTTTCGCTGCTTTTGATATTTGTACCCAAGGCTTCAATGTACTGTTTTTAACAGCAGCCATATTATCACTGAATGTCTAATGCTTCTCGACACTTCAGAAGTTGGCAAACCAACCAGTGATTTTATATGGTTATTGCATGGCTGTCGTACAACAGTAGAAGGAGCGAAAGGTAGCAAGAAGTTTCACTTAGACAAAAATACAGTGGATAAGTACCACAGGTTTTTATTACAGTACAGGGCAGAGAAACGTGCGTTACCTCTGTATCACTACGTTCGACGAAATTATCGTCTACTACCACAGATAAATCGATCTGAAGTTTCCCACTTCCTTGTGTCGAACAAAATCCTTAGACTGTATACAGATATCTGGTGCAAATCCGAAGTCTGTTACATTGTGTTATCTGGTAACTTTCTTAGCAACCCGTGTTTTTTATTTTATTTGTTGTAAAATATCTTCACCAGTAGAAACTACCCTCCTCAGATAACGATTAGCACTCGTAATTGTATGTGTTATACAACATATAAAGAGCCGATATGTTGTAAAACTCAGCAACTCCAACAATCGGCAGTTTGTAGGAAGCACAAGAGAGAAAGCGATCCAGTGATGCTAATGTATGTTTCCAAACAGTTATGATCTCCTTTCCTCCAATATGTCATCTAAACAGTTCAGAGTGAGTGGGTTCATGCGAGTACATCACCTATATAGTCGCTTGGCTGATCCAAATATCCCCTCCACATATGAATGTAGGCAAGCCGTCCACTTCATTGACTACAGCGAAAAAACAGCTGATCGCCCATGCCATGGCGCACAATGATTGTGTTGACAGCAATAAACAATAAAACAATTATCAACTCTCCAACTATGACTACGGCCTGTGTGAGTCTGACCAAGGTTTTCTGAAACTCCATGATGTTAATGGGTTCGCTCATCTTGGTGTGCTAGTACACACCTGTACCTCCTGACAGCGTGTGGTCTGGTGGGTAAATGAAAAATATAGTGCTCTGTGTTACCATTTTAAGCCATGTAACAGGACTGCTGACATTAACTTGAATTAAGTTTCAACGACAGTTTCATGTATCACGTACCATCTTAGCTGCTAATAACATTGAATGAAATAAATAATTCATCGGCACAACTTAGCATATCACTACACAATCGCAACCAAACATAACATCAAGCGAAAATGTTTACATGCTGCTGACCTAAATCCCATGCCAAAAAAACCAAATCTGACTACACTTTCAAGGGTTGGTAGTTCAAATGAAGATTGTTAGTGTACACACACTGCATTAATCCGTAAAAGTAGAGGGCAATGTAGGAAAACAGCTTCTGCTGTTAAAATGCTTGACAAATGCTGTACATCAATCGCACTGTCTCATTTGCACCAGATATCCACGTGAATTGCTTTACAATGAACAGCCCCTCAGTATTTACATCATGCAATTATTCACATAAAATACACCTCATCGTATCATCGTGATCCTTTAACGATTCCTGCAATGGGTTGGTTTTATAAACTGAACCGTTTTTAAAGAAGTACGGCGTTGCGAGTGGACTTTAACGAGTTGCAGAAAACTCCACAGTCAAACCAAAAAGAAAAAAAAAAAAAAAAAAAAAAAAAAAAAAAAAAAAAAAAAAAAAAAAAAAAAAAAAAAAAAAAAAAAAAAAAAAAAAAAAAAAAAAAAAAAAAAAAAAAAAAAAAAAAAAAAAAAAAAAAAAAAAAAAAAAAAAAAAAAAA
>PNEQ01009942.1:61131-79555 GCA_003012365.1 Medauroidea extradentata | reverse complement strand
CTTTTTACTGTCTGGGGGTCGAATTTCAAAAAAACCTAAAACTACTTTTTGGGTATTTACGTAAGCAATATTTTGAAGTGAATATCAACTCTCTATCCCGAAGGGTTCGATAGATATCAATAGTTGATTGGAAACACATTTAACGTCTTTTCAGCCCCTTAAAAGTTGAACTTCGAAAAATCCTTAAATTGGCTAATATACATTTTTACGAGTGTCCTATTAAAGTAAAAATCACGATGTTAGGCCGTCGAGTTCGAGCTCTATCGACGTTTCTTCGGAAACACATTTCACCCCTTTTCACCCCCTTAGAGGTCGAATTTCAAAAAAATCCCTTATTAGTGCTCGCCTACGACCTGAAGGGAACCCCCACAAAAAATTTCACGATTCTAGGTCCAGTGGTTTGGGCTGCAGTTTGATATGTCAGTCAGTCAGTCAGTCAGTCAATCAGTGACCTTTCATTTATATATATATATATATATGTCTTTATGGACGAAAATTGCATATCCGCCAGGGGCTCAGAGCTGGCGTGCGGACAGTACCTTTTCCCCGTCCCTTAATTCCTGTGTTTCTAAATACTCACCTCATATCACACCTCACTTACGCTGAGGGTTCCGCGGTGGCCGAGAGGTCAGACCTCTCGCCTCCCAACAAAGCGATCCGGGTTCGATTCCCGGCGGGGTCAGTCCCCAGATTTTCGCATGTTGGAATCGTGCAGGACGATGCCGCTGTTCGGCGGGTTTTCTCGGGGATCTCCCGTTTCCCCCATCCCTGCATTCCGGCGCTGCTCCACACTCACCTCATGTCATCCTTCACCAGCGCTAAATACCTCCATGTTAAGCGCTGACCATCTCTCTCTCTCTCACTCTCTTGCTCTTCATTTCACTCCACACACACACCAAATAATACGCATACCGTAAGTAGGGGTACCTTTCAGAATCTTTATATTATTTTTATTTTCCATGTTTGTTAACCATGAGTAAAAATTAATTAATATTCACGTAGATATTAAATATTTTGGAATGTATCGTCAGTAAAAGTCTTTAATCAGGGCTACCATACATGAGAAAATGTGTTTTTGAAATGCCCCAGTCACGCCACTTGTCAAAGTCACCCCCACTCAGGTACATGTATATATATATATATATATATATATATATATATATATATATATATATATATATATATATATGTGCACTACTCATGCATACACGCGAGGAACTGTCTAGTATGCGAATATACTAGCAGTGACCCATCGCAGCTTCATGCGCCTTTTTTGTGAAATAATTGTCTCGTTAACACCGAAGCAATTAGAGGCTGCTGTCTACACACTATGAAATAACGGAAAGAAACATGGGTAGGAATAGACCATGGCATTAATTAAACACGTATTCCACCATTTGTCTCGGGCACGGTCGTAGAAGAACAGGTCTGGACACTCGCCTATCTACCAATGTATTTTGCTTGACCCCCTTGTTTGGCTGCAGTTCACCAAGTTACCGAGAATGTTGTATGTGTTTGGCTCTGCAATCAGGGCTGTCGGGCTCAAACTCCGTCCACTTTTTCCAGTGTTTACATTATAAAGTAAATAAAGATTATTGGAGCCATGCTTTAGAATTATGAGCAAAGGAAATATTTCAAAAATTGATAAAAAAAATACGTTTTGATAAATTGTTTATATTAATAATGTTAACACCGGAAATAAAGTGGGAGGGAAGTGGGCGGAGATTAAGCCCGACAGCCCTGAATACAGCGCCAAAGACGAACAACATCTCGGTAACTTGGCGAACTGCAGCCAACAACAAGAGGGTCAAGTTTCCACGAGTGTCTAGTCCTGTTCTTCTACGGCCGTCGCTTCGGGTGACGTAAATAAACATTGGAAAAACGAAATCAGGATAGCCGTAGCGTTCATCACGGTCCCACTTGCTATACTTTTAACATGAAACAGCATTTAGTTAAACTCCAAGTAGAAAACTGAAGTCGGCCAGTTGCCTCTAATAATTGAACAACAAGACTTAGGTAACGTGCACAGACGTTCAAACTGTGCGCTATCGCGTAATCATCCGCTAATCTCTTAAATTTTAACAGCATGTTGGTATTTGTCCTAATAAATAATTAGTTGCGAACTAAACAAAGCAGCTATTAAACTGAAATGCCTCTTTTACACCATATTATAGACTCTTGTATCAGAAGCTACTAGCCAATTATTATTTCGCTATGTGAACTTACTATGAAGTTTTAAAAGACTGCCACACTTGAAGCATTTTTATCTTAAATATCGTGCCTATACACAAAGACGTTGTACGACTTTAATTACCAATAACAGCTGTGAATATAGTAACGCAGTAGTAAATATTTCTCGGTGGCCATATTCGCTTTTCGGTTTGTCTGCTGTTTGGTCTGTTTACAAACTATGTTTCCCCATAGTAAACAGTTTATTTAAGACCATCAAAGTAAACAATGAACATGGGATTAGCATGCTACTGTAGAGGCACTCTTATAAAGAATAAAGTATCGCGGTATTGGAAATAAATTACCAGTTGAGGAATAACTGAAAACTCACATTATGTTTATTCGCCTACTTTTTCGAATTTCCAAAATTTATGAAATTTCTTTTTAAGTATTTACGTAAACACTATTCTGAAGCAAAACGTATCTTGATATGTAAAGGGGTTGATAGATATGGGTGATTAATTTAAATCACATTTTATTATTTTTATATCCTTCTTAAATGTTGCATTTCGAAAAATACTAAAACTGCTTTTTATGTATTAACGGAAGAATATTCCTAAGACTAAAAGCTCTTAGACATCTCGTCGGTTTTAAGAGATATCGGTATGTCTTTTCACTTGAAAAATTTTGAAATTACGTAACTTGTAGAGCTTCGGTTTTATGGCGAAAAGATTTTACATCGCTTTATTACAGTGTTTTACGTGCACATCGGCAGCTGTGCTTCATGGTTATTAGCAGCACGTCTTTGTTCAGACATGTATCTAATTTGATTGCATCAATAATAATAAGGCAATAGTGTATTGTACGTCAGTGTTGCCAATAGAACACAAGATAAGTGACAGTTCAAACATGAAATCACTGACCAGGAAGCAGAACTGCAGATGTGCTCATTAAGCACTGAAAGAAATGTGTACAAGAATATTTTCGCCATAAAATCAAGGCTCAAGTTATATGTATTCACGTAAACTTATTCTGAAGTGACGGCGTTTAGAGATACATAGGATTAATGGAAACACATTTCACCCATTTTCACACCGTTAATGGTTGAATTTTAAAAAAAAAATGGTTTATTAATGGTTGCCTACGCTCAAAGGGGAAGACACGTGTAAAATTTCGTGTTTTTAGGTCCAGACGTTTGGGCTGTGCGTTGATGAGTTAGTGTAGCTCTTCCCTCTACATAATGTTCAGAACACGAGTCACACTGTCTTCCACTTTTCTGCTCATAATCGTATGACGAGACATATCACCTATATGCTTCTCCATCCCCCTCCATACGTCGAATTTAAACTCATTAAGCAGCAACAGAAGTTTTCTGAGTTTATTTAAAGGCAGTGAAGACATATCATATTGTCGGGCTATTTTTTTTACAACTGGGGAAAAATTAAAGTGAATACCACGAAAGTTACAGGGGAACATAACAACACAGGGGTAGAGCAAAATTCGCTTGATTAAAATAACTATCTTCGAAACAAATAAATAAAATATCTTAAAGAACTCAGAAAACTGCGAGAGGAATTAATTCAATGACTGGGAATACGGATATTAGCTATCTTCCTGTACAGGAAGTAGGCGTATGGGAATTTTAAATACTTAATTACCACTTAACTTAGTACACCAGCGTTTCCACTCGACGCTTGTCTTTACAACCAATAAACGAATGGGGGACAATCTACTAAATAAACAAATTATATACCAAACGAAAACATTTAACAATTGTATCAAAACGAAATTACAATGAAATAGGAACTTTGGTTTCAACATGTAAGTTACATTAAAAAGAATTATAAAATATTTAACAATTTGAAATTATAACAACCTTTATCTTGGATTATTTTAAATATCAAAGTCAACTCTAAACCCGAAGTTTCAATTTAAACAAATAAAAACAATTTGTCGTGCTAAGGTACAGACGAAAGGTCTGTGGACTGGTTCGCGGCCTTGGTGTTCCCGTCTTAAGGCTTCTATTTAAACATTACTTACTCTACGGTTTACATTAGCATTACTGGATTTTCTTACGACTAAGACTTTATCTAGATGTCCGGGTGGGTCAGGAACCCCACCCAACAGTGACTTACTGACTTTAGTTTCCTCGGTGAAGTCGACTCGCTGGGAAGGTTTCTTTCTGGCAATCATCTAGACTATAATGACCGCGCACCTAGGCGACCGACGCCCTACCACAGCACTGCCCCTCCTACGACGCGGCCTGACCAGTCAGCGAAAACCCACCTAGAATTGGCGCACCACCCGAGTGTTTACCCCAATTTCGCAACAAGAGTTAAGCCAAGCGCTTCAAAAACTGCAAACTATCACGTCAACGACACCGGGTCTGCAGCCCCGGCCGCATGTCACAACTGGTCAGCAGTGGCCCCCGCTTCTGACGAAACTCTATTGCAACAGACGACCCACGCTTTTTGGTTCATTAAATTTAAACAAAGTTCGGCGCAACGCACCATCGAAAATAAAACTCAAAAATTTTGCTTCGCGACAATATTTTGTTGTCTTGTGTGTTTTTTTCTGAAGATGCGCGGTTTTCCGATCCATTAAAATAATCTGCAGACGATAAGTGTGATGACTATGATATGAGCCAAGCACATGTTGCCATGAAGGGAGAAAAAGAGAACAAATGAACAAACAGCGGTTTTTTAGCAAGCAAAAAATATTTAAGACTAGCGAAATCACCTAGTGATGTTGGTAATATTGCATATTCGCAACCATAATGTCTCGTATACGCACGTTATCTAGGTTTGGGATTTGAACCAGGTGCGCCCTAAATTATTACAAAACCCCAATTTGTCGGCGATTATCATTTACGGGCAGGGGCAGTAGAAATTATATTTCGAGGGTGTCCCCGGGGTGACGCGGTGTTAATCATTCAGAGCTACAAAACAGCCTCCGGGCCAGTGAAACTTTATGGCGCACTGTCACACCACACACACTCTTGTAGGTACAAATAGCCGCGTGATTACAGGCCGGGCCCAGAATGTCGCTAGGCCCACTGGCTCGTAATCTGCTTCTATCTACACCCGCGCCACCCCTGCGGCTCGCTGATCCAGGGTAGCGCATCACACTTTAATAGCGCGCGTGCCGGATCTTCAGCCACACTCGCGGCTGGTAGCTGGGGGAGGGCTTGTTTCTAGGCGTGGCAGAGGGTGCGGGAAAACCCCCGCCAGCCGGTAATTACGCGCGCATTATCGCTGCTCTTTTGTCGCCGTCGCCATGATGACGTCGCGTCACGTGACCGGGGGAAATGAATTATAACTGGCCGCCCGCCTCGCACCGGTTGCTGGGACCCGCTCTTCGTTCAGGTGGTGAATTATTTAGCGAGGCGATGCGCGCACAAAACAACCCCCCAGTCCCTCGTCGCCCCACCAGCAGTTCCGAAACCCCCTTCTGGTGGCATCACCGATTGCGCACGTTCATGAATTAAGAATGCCGTCACGCCGCCAGAACTCGACGACTGGCCCTCGTTTTTATTCGGGACTAGGGCCTTTTTTTTTTCCTCTCGCCACTCTGGCGCACACTGGCACACAACGCGCTTTGGTCAAAGACAAAGTCAGACTCGCGCCAATCACGGGATGCTTGTTTGTAATATCGATGGTCGGTCTGGAGACAAAGCGGCAGTCCTCTTCTGTATCAGCTAAAGTCCATTAATAGAAATACCACATCTGCGCTTAGAGTTGGTTTCAATCTATCATGTAGAGTACACTAGCATCTTTTGATTTGTTGTTGGTTGCCTCTACATAGGATGCCTTTTTCTTGTCGACTTGTTTAGCGCAGAAATCGAAGCGAATTTGCAAGAGTAAAGATAACAAACGAAAAATAAACGCAAGCCAGTCAAAGAGTAAACGAAACTGTTGTACTGGAGCTTTATGAAATATTTCTCATCACAAATCTCTTTACCTCGATAAAAAGAAAAGTAATTACTCTGACACTAAGTGATGAATATATTCAAGTTCTTGTTTATGTTTATTGTGTGCTTTACATGAGCGAAGAATTTTCACCTCATTAGAGCGGCCATCGAAATATACATAATCGCTCATTTGCCTTTAAATATTGCACTGATAACTCACCGTGCTTCAGTCTGAAAGTATAGACACATTTGACGTCGCTACAGTAAAAGTTTAGTAACGTCAGCACTGACTGTTTCCTGTTCAAGTCTAGGAGTTGTGCTACGAATGGGAAACAATCTCATTTATACGTCCTTAAGAAGCCTACATTCCAAAGTGTGCAAATGATTTCTTCATCACAAATGTGCTATTCTAATAACATTGAACGCATATTATATTCTGCAGACGTAAGATCTGTCGAACAACTGTTAACTGCAGTCAAAATACTGGAACTATTCAATGGTTCACGGTAACCTATGTCATACATTAATTTTAAATGTGCCAACCTTTCAGAGCAAATTTGTTTCCTACATTAAAATACGCCTGCAAGGAGAATGTCATCTTTTAATGGCTCGTCGTAAAATTTTACCAAAAAAATTGAAACTTCAACAGAAATGTGTCACCCACTTAGAGATTTATCAAGATGCAAGAAAGTCTGAAAAGCTAAACGGCTGTACAAAAACATTTTCACGTTACTTTTCTGTATACCATTCACTCAAAAGTACGCAGTGTATAATTTGTGATCTTTTAATGAGTGTATAATTTGTATAATACAGCACACACATTCTCTGGGACTGAAGGTGTTAGATGTATTTATCTGGAACAAAAGTTAATTTGTAACTGGGTATATGAAAGTGTTAGGTATAACATACAGTTAAGAAAAGAAATTTGACAAAGACACTGACTTACTTTAGGAATGCTTTCTTTCGTTCAGTTTTACAAGACTCTTGCTGGCCAGAGGCTACTAGATGCTCCGAGGTGAGCTCCATCTACTATAGCTTCTGTCAGATATTCAAGCCAGTACCGCTCACAAGTGAACTACTCACAGTATTCCTGCTTACCGCAGCAATCATTCATTCTGCATGTCTCCTTTGGGCAGACATATGTCAGGGGCACAACAACTCAAGTTCCCCAAGGGAGGAAATGTAATAATTGCTGTTCTAATTTTAATCTTCATGGCGGTAAAATAGTCATCATATCGGATAACAAGAGTTTTGCTTTCATTAAATTACTTTAAATTAGACATTACACTAATAAAGTAAATAACATTTAAATTATTTTATGTATACAGGTAAATTTTTTATAAAGGTTCGTCCTTGCTTCACTGGTTCAGAAAGAGGAGGGGGACAATATAAACTTGTCCTGTTGCACCTCAACAATAGAGTAAATAAAATTTGTTCTAATTTACATTCTATTTTTACTATGAAAAGTCGTTAAAAGTCATTAATGAAAGAATGATTAAGTGATATAGATATAGACGTATTTTATTTAAAAAAAAAAAATTAATTCCTCACTGGTGTAGAAAGAAGAGTTTAGCACATACTGTTGGTATTAGTTTGTATCTTTACCACATTTTACTAGACAGACCCTTGAAAACTCTAGTCCAACAATGAAATTTCAACACAGCGTAAGAACTGTTATTTGCAAGCTACGTCTTTTCACTATTTTGAAATATTACTTCTGACGTTCCACGGTCATTTTGTACCTTCAGTCTGTCACAGTTGATACTGGGGTTCTGCCGAGCGAAGTCTTCTATACTGAATTACCTACTTTGTAATGTATTGGTATAGTCTGATGTAAATAATTTTTCAGTCTTACATTAAACTAATATGCCATCTGGTCGGTAGAGATCTCTTCAAAATACCATATCTGACGAAAAGTATTACATTTGTATATTCGAGAACCGCAAAACGATATGCTGAAAAAATAATGGAACCCTGGAGTCCCAGTACTTTTGGCTTTCCAACACGAATATTGACAAGTACCGTTTAAGGGTGTGGTAGAGAATTTCAACCATCGCGTCTGATTGAGGGAGCAGTGCAGTGGTTCGTACAATCTTCGTTCCTGTAACCTTGATCCACTCTTGGAACAATGTAGTCTAAGAATTCCATACCTGATCTGAATGGATTTTAAGTGGCAATCCAAATCTCTAGATGACACACAGGTATCACACAGTTGGCGTAACTTCTCCGTATCTTCCCGACAACGGAGCCAGGAGAATCACAAACACTTCCTCAGCACTTATAAATGTCTACAGTCTGGCAGAAGCACCTGAGTTTTTTTTTTTTCAATCATTACTCTCCCACATCTTATACAGCACACTATTTGTACAAGAAAAAATAATTTCACTTTGCCCAATAAACGCTCGTCAAATGGGGTTACAGTGTGTTCGCAAATACGTTTATTACGAAACTATTTCACATGCGCACATCGTGTAACTGAACGAGTAGGAACACATTTCGGACCAGGAATGGGAATGGATTAGTAATTCAGTTGTTCCCTTGAGATTCCATTATTGCTATATGGAGATGTCCGATTGTCAAAATGATCTTCATGAATCATTGTTCTGCATGTATATACGGACCCACGGCTCCCTACTTCTTGGCGTTTGGTGATAAGATTGTTCACAGCGCCCGGGGGTAACTGAAATGGGAGGAATAGGTTTGAATTCCGGTTTTCGTGAAGAAAATCATGGTGAACTTAGTGTCAGTACAAATGAAAATTGTGGAGTTTTAACATTTTATATACTATTTTCTTTCTTGGGACTTTTGAATAATAGAAAACCACTTATTTCGTTTACAATATCCATAATTTCGTTGTTTGATTTTTAAATATGTAGTTTACGTAAACAAACTTTTTTAAAGTTATACTGTTGAATAAAAACTAAATTTAAAAGTTTACCGATGGTGCCAAAGCGTCTTGGACCTATTCAAGACGGACAACTCCGAGCATTGAGCGGCTAACTACTTCCGTTATATTTCTAGCAATGGATACCAATGGAAACATTACTGCTAACAGAAATGGTGAGAACAGAATTTTTATTCATGTGAGCTCGGCTGCTCAATGCCATGGAAGATAAATTAGGTTGACGAGGGTGAATGCAGCAACCTTGCTCGTCATTTTTTAACGTCCGAACTGCAAGGAGGAGAAGTTGAACGTATAGTACTTTTCTTTCGCTCCGCGTCGTGGTTGTATCTCTTGGAGGGCTTCACGCTGTGTAAACTTCCTTAGTTCCCCGCTCTGCGAGTTAACTTCTGTGCAGGGGAGAAGCCAAGCCTCCAGCTTCTGTCGTGAAGACTGACGTCCTCTGATGAAATATCGATCTCCCGAGTGAGCGGTCGGAAGATTCTAGACAGAGAAAGAGCGAGAGAAAGAGAGACAGAGGAGACGGTAAACGCGCCTTAGTGTCTGTAGTCACATAGCTGCTCGATCAGTCTATACCAAGCGAGGTGACGTTTACTTTAATAAAAATATTTAAAAAACGTAATTATGAGTTCATAGTTCACTTCTTATCCGTCTATTGAAAGGTAAGATCACTAGTCATGTTCCTGTTGTGGTACTTTTGGAATTTTCTGCCAGGAAACAAAAGTAGGCAAGGAAAACCAATAAAACAATACGAAGGAGGAGGGAGGCCGGCTCTTAAGAAGGTCGCCTGGTTGAGCGTATTTTGAGTGTTCTTGACCTGGAAGTACAGAAGCGATAAGGACGACACAGCACGTGTATCACACCACACTCTAGCCTCTAGGTTCAAGTCACTGAACTGATGCGCTGTCTTCTCGCCGACAACTACCCTCTATGAGACATTCAGCGGTGACCCTATCGTTTTATAATAATATTAAAGTTTAAGACGTATTGTATACGCCTATACCTTTGACAGTAGGTTTTACCAACTTTCTAAGCAAAATTTTTTCTCGAGTAACGATTCTGAAGGGCAGTCGCTGACCCTGAAATATCGTACATTTAATTGCGACGCAAAAAACTACGCTTCACAAATTAATATATGATAAAGTTGTCTAGTATCATTACCTAGGATTGTTGTTTTGTAGTATTTCCATATTGACTTTCAAAAATGCTTTGATTTATATTAGTGTTGTTTTACCTACCACACATTCTTAACATAGATGTTATCAACACTCAAGAAGAATAAATAATGTCAGTATGAAGCAGCACCCAAGAATACACTCCGACCAACTGCATCATCCGGCACGATTGGCGCTGGGGTTCGGCTTGGTAGGAGGAGATCGCCCTAGCAAATGCACCAACCCTGACCTTCTTCCGTTTTACTGTACTTTTTTTGGTAAGCTAGGACTTGTGTCTGCAATTTTTAATGACTAGACATTGTGGTGTTTTCAGTTTATTGTCAGTGGTGGGGTTGCTGTAACCAGCTGCGCCAGTATTTCAAACTGAATCATATGAAATAACGAAGAAGTGAATGTTGTGGCGTATGGCGCTAGCGAACAGGTTTGTTGGTTGCAGGACACTGTTGTCTTACTTCTTCTGACCAGTATTTGGCGCAGGTTATCGTGTCAAACTGAAGATTTTTGTTGGATACACGGCATTGCTAACGAATGTTGCTGAGGCACAGAAAAAACAACAGTTACATAAAAAAGACGTAGCACAAGAAAATTAGCAACAAAAAAAACTAAGAAACAACCTAAGCAATACAAATAATTCCGAAATAGGAATATAGTTAGTAGGCAATGGAAACCACAAAACTAAAATGCAAAGTCAAAACAGACAAGAACCAAACAACGTGCATGATGGACAAATACGAGAACAACACAAACACAGCGACAGAAGTGGTTGTAGACAAGACAACGAATATAACACAGACGATCACTTTGAAGTCAACGACGGTCATCGTGTCTAACACCAATAAGTTCTTCAGCAGTTTCTAGTTGAACATAGCATAGGTTGTGGTCGCGTGTACTCAGGACGGAGAGAGGTCAGTGGTGGTGGGTGGGTAGCATTGCCTTGGCCAGAGATCTCCGAGGGAGACTATTACCAGATTGGTCGGAGTTAAGTGGTACTGGAAGGGGGTTGCGGATGCTGGTTGTCGCACCCTCTGCGCCGTGGTAAGTGCTGCGGGGATTAGCACCCTCGGTGGCGATCATCCACGGCCAGGAGGGTGGCGAGACAAATGCCACATTACTCACTCGCCAGCCACTGACACCCTGTATCCTCTCCTGCACCATGCACACTACTCCACGCTGCAGTTTGACGTGCATGCTTCGTGTCGCTCAGAACTCGGGTGTAGTCGAGAATAGGAAGCACTACTATGCACAATTGTTGCTGAGATGGTGTTACTGGTTAGTGCTACTCTGCCGTGCAAACAGAAGCTAAAGAATGCGAGGATTCCTGACTATTGTAGGCTGCTGAACCCCGCTGTACACAATATTCAGTTCCTTTACAGTTTCCACTGTATTTCAGCGTCCTCCGGAGGGAACTAGGTATGTATAACTTAGTAGATATCCTACCCAAAAGTTTTCCCAGGAACGTATCAGAACATTCCCAATTTTTCTGTTATCGAATCCTGTTGACGTCTTTACAAGAAATCACTATGGTAAGTCTCAGTCAGTCACTGACGGTTACATGAGTGCCTTACCCACTCTAATTCAAAGTGACAAATATGGTTTCTAAATGGCATCAAATTATGTGTCGAGCTTTAAGACTATTGTACAGAATTAAGGTAAGGAGGCGAATTCGTGTGTCATGGTATTGTACTGTGAGGTTTGACTGCATTGTTACATAGACGTTTATATTTGAATGAAACTGCAATAAAAGTTTTTCGAAAACTTACTTACAGTTTTGCAGTACACAACTAAGTGTTTCGAGAAAGATAAAACTGCTTACCTCCTTACTTTACGTATCATTTACCATTTCAGGCATCGATGAAAACGACCGAAAAGAAAACACCGTCTACTGCCATACCTTCTGGTATAGATTCTGATATGCTTATGCTGTAGCCATGAGCACAAAAGTACGAAAGTGTTTGACTATTACATTGTTAAGTAACACATATAACTGAAATGTTTTCGAATTTGCATAAATTTGTAGGAAAATTCAAGTTGAAATAAAATGCAGATGTCACTACTATTTCAAAACAGACACAACAATTTTTAAAGAGAAATTAGTATTAAAACGTAACAAATCAGCATTGTAACGATTGACTAGGTGACAACCACATCTCTATTCCTAGCCCCCTTCTTGCTGACCTATGGTGGCCAACTTGGCTCCTTTAATTTGCATCCATTAACTGATGAAGTGGGCCATGGTAACATGTTTACACTGTGTATAATACGATGTGTTGTCATAGCGACACATAGAGAACTTCTATCCTATGTATTATTGCAGTGTATGGAGATATTTCAAAGGACTCGATTATCATTGTGTACGACGCACAAGCTCCGCTCTGCTCCCTTGAACGAATATAAGAAAATGACCGGGATGTGTGGCTTTTGTATTTGCCCCACAATGCCACAATCGAATACATATGTTCGTTTGGCAAGCGTGAAACAGCTCGAATCTCTTAACATCACTGTCCTCCAACCTTCTCTTCAACGTACTTTCTCCCAACCTCGCCGGAAACATTCAAGGCGATGAAAAGATGCAACGTGTAAACGTGCCAGAAGAACACGAGGACATGAACTACCACTCTCCCTCCCCCCAAAAAAAATTCCTCAAAATCTGCTGTTAATTGCTCGTGGAGACAAATGAAAGCCCTAGGTGGCTCTTGTTTCACTTGCAGTGACTGTACTGTCAGACACAGGGTGGGCAGCCTGAACTATCCTTGTGTCCAGACTCTTTGCCAGTATTCACTAGTGGATCTAGGCGGCTGTAAGAACCCCCTGTCCTCATCTTCTCCACCGCAGATGAACCACTGAACGTCCTGCTATATTGAACTGGTTGTCTGCAGTGCTGGTGCTATTCTGAAGTCTCATATGTCCATGTGAGTATGACGTCATTGCCAACAAGACGCTGAACCAATTTGGGTTCATAGTAACACCAGCACAGCGCATCACTCCAGACTACCAGCCCATTGTTGCATGACCTTGACCCTTCATGCTCCAAGAGTGTGATAGTTATGTGGAAGGTTTCACTGGATGACTACGCTGAAAGTCACATAATTGTTCAGCAGATGTTCTTTGTTGATTTCTAGACATTACAAACACACACTCGATGAGACTAGTCAACTACACTTGTGTTGTCAGACGACCTTCGATAGCACACCAGTGGAATGCTGCAAACTACTACATGCCAGTCGTGTCGTTCCCCTTGCGACCAAGAAGTGTTTCTATGGACGCGAAGAATAGTTTATGCTAAAAAAAACGTTAATAAGATATTTGTCAGTTGTTCTTCAAAGCTTTCCGCTATAGAGCAGAAATAAAATTTTTATATTTATTTGCCCTGGCGTATTTAAAAACAATTTTCAAAAGTTTGGTAAGTTAGATGTATCCCGTTTAAACAGTATCCTCTCACGACTGGCCTTAAGAAAATTGTTACTTATTTTGTGTCAAAATTAGCTGAAGAAGAAGGGACATTATTAAAGTAAATATTGTTATTTTGCTGCTTAGTTTACAGTGAATTTTTCACGACCGTTGTATTAAACAGGTTAATCTTTTGTTTTCTCATGTAACGTATTCAATTCAAAATAATGTTGTGTGTGTCATGACTGAACTCCGTAGAGACTAATAAGTAATAATGATATTGTTCCGTAATATTTCATTACGTATTTATGCTTAAAATAATGTATGAAATAACACAATGGTGAATTACAAATATCACCGTTAAATAAGTGAATTTGAATCATCAGTTCTGTACGCGAGAGAACATACATACATCAGCAGGAAGTCCGTTTTCTGTATCTCAGGCAAACAATTGGGATGGTCAAGGTAATATTAGCTGTAATGTGTAACCGCGTATCTTCTGTGCATGGGATGATTCCTGCGTCAACAAGAAAGAACCTGAACAATTAATGTCGGGGGTGTACATCGAAAGTCATGCAGCACTTACTTGTATTTTATTTTCTGCTCGTGTGAGTTGTTTAGCAACACATACATAAAATGTACTATTGTAGCACTCTGGTAAACTGCATTGCCTTGCGAATAGCTCTTCAATACAGTAAACTCTAACAAATAACTAAAGCCTAAATAGGTAAATATAATTTTTAAATCATGAATAGAGGCGGCTTGCTGTTTCAGTCACCAAGTAGAGCACGTGTAGCAGGGAGCTGAGGAGAAGACACGGCAGAAAGGCAGTGTGGTATTTGGGGCCGCATAGACCTCCGCTTGTAGTCAATTCCAGCCGCATTCCTGAGTCTTGCCTTCTCCTCAGCTCCGGACTATATGTATGTATGTATGTGTGTACTTATACATATATATAATATTACAGCGCTTCAACTTGAATCCTGATTTCATCTAAAAAAAATAACGATTTTTTTCCATCAAAATCTTTTCATGTGTAAGCTGTGTGTGACTTTTCCTTCCTATGACGACTGTTTTCCTGAAGTTCTCTGGGGTGGGTATTCGAATTTTGTTCCAGTAATTTTATTTCCGTAATGGTTCTTACTGTCTATTTCCTGTTCCGTATTTAATTGCTCTATAGCCAGGGCCGGATATAAACTGATAGGCGCCCTAGGCCCGTCAGTCTAAGCGCTCCGCAGACTCTGTTTTCCATCCTTTCTTAACAACTGGCATTCTCCCGTTTTCAGTCTAAAATTACTCCTCTCGTTCCTCTCTCTATCTATAATAATAGTAATAACACAATAATAATAAAGCTTTACTGCAACATAGTTATTTAAAACTAAATATCTTGATTGGCAAAAGAGTATACAAAACTAATAGAGACAGCATAATTCAACAAAGCCAAAAGAAAAGCCATTAAAAAAAAATTTACTCGTTGCCATATTGGAACTTTTTAAAATAGTGATAGGAAATTCTCCACGTGTTCTCCTTGCTAAAAGAGCGCCCTTGTGAATGTTGCGCCCTAGGCCCGGGCCAGTGGGCCTAGTGGTAAATCCGGCCCGGCCTGTCACTGTTTTTCGTGAGCGACAGCGGAACAGATAGCCATGTATGTATGTATTGTATTCTCTAATACAACTATTTACTAGAATATCAATAGGCTTGGCAACGTAGTGCTCTGGAAACATTCCTTATATCTTACTGAATAATACTTTCTCAATTTCGCAAGGTATTTTGAAATAATAATTACTTTAGTACTGTTTAAAGTAATTAATTATGACTAATATTTCTACTTTTTTAATATTTCCTAATAACATATGTTGTCCTCTACCCACGTGTTGGAGGCATACACAAAATACAATTGCATAAGTGAACAAAAAGCGGAAAAAGCATAGTTAAGCACACCTTTGAAATATAAAAAATATTTGTTATGTACTGGCACATTTACTTGAAAATTCAAAATATTATTTGCTCGGAACAATTTTACTCGAACATCGTATAGCATTCTTGAAAATGTACCGAGCTGCCGGCTTGCTAGAAGCACACCAAAGGTACACAGTTTTCGTGTGTATGTGTGTGTATATATATAGGTGTCTGTGTGTGTTCAGAATGCCTTGACTCACAAAATATTACGCTAACAGTAGTGAAAACATAATAAATCGGAACAATAATGTAAATCAGGCACGTTATACAATTATTTTACCGGTTTCGGACACTGCGTACGTAATGTAAGCCACTGGTCGGATTATTATCAGCTAATTCTCTGCCATTGCTTGTAATCGCATTGTAAAATAACTTTGTAAATAGTATTGGAAATTCTTAACCCATAGACTTTTACCACGATTTTGTTTGTAAATAGAGCCAATGTTCAGCATTGTTACTAAACAATTCATGGTAACGTCGTACATTACGCTATTGCCTACACATATACTATAGTAACTCTACCACTGATGTACGGAAAACTATTATATGTTACCTACTTTCTTAACACTCCTATACATAGGTCATTTAAATTTACAAATAATTTTTTACATGGTAGAGACGATGATTTATCGCTGGAAAACTTGATTGTTTGCTGGGTTTCAACGTATGTTCAGCTTACCAACGATTACTGACTTTCGAGTGTACGTGAAGCTGTTGCCATATCTGAGCCAACAAGAATACCGATATTGTAACATCTGATCCATCTTATTAGTTTGCAGACAATTAAGATGAGCCAGACGTAGCTATATCACTCAATAATAGATGCTGCAAGGAACTGCAGCGTCAAGGGTATGTTGGCATAAAAAAACCATTTTCACGGTATACTATTAACAACATAAGTAGGAACCAGTCACCGTAATATTGTTCAATAATAACTGTACTGACACGCCAATTAAACAACAATGTATGACGGCTGAAGCACATGAACCACTAACTATTCAGTTTAGTCTGTATGTCGTTTACTCACGTATTTTCCGACGTCTACCACTTTCTTCATCAGGTTTCCTATTTGACTAGACGCCATCTTATTAAGTCAACCATGATGTTTGGTGTAACCAACAGTTCAATGGCAAAATGGTATGCACTTTACGTGATACGTAATACGAGATATACGTATCAATAGACAAGCAAAAAGTAATAACTTTTCAATTATTCCCCCGTGGACATACTTGCTTTTCAGGATTTCTGTAACATTTTACATCATCTCACCCGTAAAATTGTTGTATTTTGAAATATCGTAAAATAGCTTCTCAGGTATTTACGTTAGTTTTATTCCTATACAAAAATCATATCTATATCCAAACAGTTTTAAGAGGTACAGAGGATTAATTGAAACGTTAAATTTTTTTAATACCCTTAGAGATTGAATTTCAAGAAATTCTGAAACAAAAATTTTAGGGATATGTGTCATTCTGAAACAAAAATTAATTTTCGATATCGTAGATTGATCGAAAACACATTTTACAGCTTCTCATCCCCTCACCCTTAACTAGTCAATTTTGAGAAATCGCAAATTGAATACTATAATTTTTTTGTAATCTTCATTCTGAAGCAAAAATCATCTCGATAACTAAACGCTATCGACGATTTATTGAAAACACATTTCACCCCTTTTCACAACCTTCATTTTCGAATTTCCAAAAATACCCTATTTAGGGAGTGTCTATGGCGTGGTGGGAAGCCACCCTCAAAATTCTATATCTCTAGGTCCAGCGGTATAGGCTGTGCGACGATGAGAGTGTGAGTGAGTGAGTCAGCGAGTGAGTGGAACAATTAATTAATTATATATATAAATGTAAGTGTTTCTAAACAACTGAAAAACAGTAATTCCAACATGTCTTGTGATGCCACACTTGAGAACTTGGAGTTGCAACAGCAGAAATCGGGATTAATTTGTATATGCTCTGTTTCATCTATGTCTCATCAGACTGGAGGTACAAGAAAATAAAAACTAATAATATGTTGTCTAAGCCAAAATGTTATATTTTTCAATCTATTCTCATAACTATACAAACTAATATATGGACATTTGATTGGTATACACAGACTCACTAGGTCATATTACGTTTCAAGTTTTCTACATTAGGGAGCCTATTCTGTAACTTTTTCAGTCCCTCATACGAACTTTATACAAAGACTGTTACTAGATAACTGTCTTTACGACGATAATTCATATTCAATTACTAAAAATGGCACCGCGACTATCTTTCGGAAGTCTCGTGTCTCTCTTTACATAAAGAGCGGTTTCTAGACTGTTGTTAATAGAGAAAGTTCATGAAAATGGCCGACATATTTAAGTTGTGCTTTACGGCCATCTCTTTTATTGAACAAATCCGACTGAAAAGTTTCTAGGAAGGAGACAAAAATAAGTTATTTTATTTTCCCTTGAATATGTATTACGTTTCGTAATTTATAACTGTGAATGTAACATTTATTGCCGACGCCACGGTCGTAGAAGAACAGGTCTGGACACTCGCCTATCTAACAATGTATTTTGCTTGACCCCCTTGTTGTTTGACTGTAGTTCGTCAAGTAACCGACAATGTCGTACTTTTTGGCGCTGTTTTCCGGGCGGTCGGACTCAAACTCCGTCCACTGTTTTCCATTGCTAAATTTATAAAGTAAATAAAGATTGCTAGAGCCTTTTCTTAAATTTGTGAGCGAAAAAAGTATTTCATAAATTGATAAAAAATACGTTTTGATAAATTGTTTATCTTAGCGGAAAGGAAGTGGGCGGAGTTTAGTCCGACCGCCGTAACATCAGCGCCAATAAAACACAATATTCTCGGTAACTTGGTGAACTGCAGCCAAACAACAAGGGGGTCAAGTTTCCAGGCGAGTGTCCAGACCTGTTCTTCTACGGCC